>JAYMTA010000012.1:0-123243 GCA_036897625.1 Pelargonium cotyledonis
GTCAGAGCAGACCAACCCAGTAACTTGTAACGGGATTCCTATATATTTAAATATAGAGTAAACTAGATTCTAGAATTGTCAAAACTCTATAGTACAGCTTGTACTTTATACTTCTCTAAAACCGGGGTAGGACAAATAGAACTAAAAGAAGTCCTTGTAAACGAGCTAACAGACTCCTCACTTTTTAAGAGAGTACTCGTAAGCACGTTGTCGAAAGATTAAGGAGTCGAAAAGAGAGCCCTTGTTTATAAAATATCGATCTAAATAAGTGAAAGTTTCCAGAAAACCCGCCCATGCGAGAGAAGCGGAGTCCCATTTGTGACCCTCGGTTTTACACTTTTTCTCAGAGATTTGCAAAAAACGAGTGGATCCCGTAATAGCTGAAGGGGAATTTTGGACAATAGGATAAGTATCATGATAGAAAGTTCGCTGAAATCAAACTTATCATACTAGCTGGGATTTTTAAACTGAATGGAATCCTCATTTTTGATAATGAAGTGTTTGGTAAAAGAACAAGAAGCCATTAACCGGAGTAAACTAAAGTTGAACCCATGACTTGATATTCCATAAACCCGTGTTATACCACTGAGCTATAGTAGATGGAGTTATAAAAGCTAGCCAAGACTAGACTAAAACCTAGTTTATTACGGCTCAAATTGCCTCTCTTCATTTTCCAAAAAAATACCGCGGAGCACCCAGTATTATTATTTTTCTAGTTCTAGAGCCTTTTGAATAGTCCAACCAATCTAGGACCACTTCTAGAATATCTATATGATGTATAATTCGCTAAGGTACCCTACTTACAGATAGGACTATAGGATCTTACCAAAAAGCATAGTTGTTTAAGTCTTACAAAAAGAAAGGGATATCTCAGAAGACTCTTTTGTCAGGTCAAAGTAGAAAAATAGAGTAGGTAGTGAGTGGAATTGGTTGTTTAAAAGTTATACAGATTCATACTTAATAAGAGAAAGTGATTATGAGCTACTATGAGCTGCGAGGATGGAATATTAAAGGAAGGGATTGCCTTAAGGTTTAGGTATACTTGAATAAGTAAGATAGGAGATTTTCCGGGAAACCTTAAAAAAATTCAATATCTAGGTTTTCTTCCAAATTCAGGGAAATAAAATCTTTAGAGTTTCCAACTGTTAGAGATTACTAAAAGCAAAAGGGACTCCTAAGGCAAGATTTTTTTAGTATGAAAAACTTGACAAATCAATCGCTTTTTTTTTTCAATATCCCAGGAACCCAGGTTAATTTAGGGCCCGAAAGTCTTATCTTGATATTTTATTAAATAGTGACACTGTAACTGGATAGGTTTGAAAATGACTAAAGTAGGACTCTTAAACTCTATATTGATTGAGATCCTCTTACAATAAAATGAATTAAAATCAAAAACTTTATTTAGTTAATAACCTAGAAAATTCTTTAATTTAAGCAAGCCCTAACTGGACTGGCTAATATAGACCTAATTAGAAGCCTGAAAACTAAGTAGTATATAAAAAATATGTTATTGAATAATGACTCTTCTAACTTTCCAAGAAAAACCCGATCTATAAGCACAATACTTCCTATTTTAAGGACAAAGGGATCAAAAAATTGACAGGCGGCAAAGCAAAGAGATTTGAATATAGGAATGTCCTAGGTTCAAATCCCATTCATCTTAAATTGGTTAAAATGTAGAGAAAAGTCTTGCAATAGTTAAACCGGTAACCGCTCTACGCTTTTATACTACCTAAACAACTATACAATCCCCATCAAGAGATAACTCTTTACCTTTGTAGCACTTCCGGTCTTAACGATTTTTCAAAGTATAAACGAATAAGGAGCAATTAATCTCACTTGCTGGGTACCCATATAATGCGGGGTCTCTAGCAAAGAGCACCTAGGTCGTATGTTGTTTGCTGACGAAACTACTACTAGTAACTCCCGATATTGGCAATTCAGATAATAAAAATCCTGATACTACTGTTATAGGATCTCGCTTTGCGTAATTAAAGGAGGTTCATTTCATTAAGTTTACTTTTTTGTTGTATCGGATAAGATACCTTAAATAAATATAAAAGGAGTCTTTTTGTATACTTAATCTTTGCAATCAGTTTTATAATGAGTTCCTTTTTTCCTCACGTTTACAGGGGGCACCGGGCGCCTTTAATTTGTAAGATTTTTTTATTGTTTATTAGTATCTATAGTTTACTGGATTCTTCGCTGTTAGAGCTACTACCCTCAGTTTAGTCTTTTCTTACACGATGAAATCTATATGAGTTAGTGAGAATTAGAATTAGAATAGTTCTAGATTTTCTAATTCCAAGCAATTAAGAGAGCTGCTCTTAAGAAGCCGAATCTTAAATTGTTCTTGAAGTTTTATATGGAATCTCCAAAAGCAATTAGTTGCATTACTACTTATTCACCGTATCCTTATGTATACTTGCGTATTTCATAGTAAATAGGAACCCCGTTTTTGTTTTTGTTGGCTGTCATAATGTCATAATGTAAGTAGGTATACTAAATACAATATTAAGGATTACTTCGGATGCACTCAGGCGGTAAGAGGGATGTATGTATTCACTATTAAGTAAGTATCCTCCAAATCGATAAAAGCGTAAAACTAGAGGGAATAACCTTAACTAACAATCTATATCATCTATACAAGAATACAATTAAAATAGCTACAATACATATTCATAATCTCATAATCTAAGTAATATTTATTTCTTTATTTAAGTATCTCAACAAAATATATAATTAAGGAGAATACTATTGCTACAAAGAATAGAGTAAGTACAGGGAACAAGAAGAAGACTTAGTACACACAATATCTAGAATATTAATCAGCTCTATTCTACTGATAGGAAACTCTGTAAGGAAAGTCTAGCTCCCAAGACTGAGGGGTATGCGCAGTAAGTCAGTTTATTATGTTTCCAGGTTTCAGATTTCGAGAGGGACTAAAGCTGGGAGTCAAGGACAAGTACAAGTAGAAGCAAGTTAAGAAGTTGGTGCTATTGTGTGAGGTGTTCTATCTATTATTTCTTTCTTTAGCTCCTATAAGAAATCACTCATAAGAAGAGGGTCTTAGTAAAGGTATGATACAGTAGAGTAAGATCCAGAGTCTAGTTTCTTTCATTTTCCATTTTAAGAGGAAGTAAGTCCTGTAAATGAAGTAAAGAAGTCGATAAAAAAAATAGGGTTTTTCTGGGTATTAGTATGTAGATATATTCAAAAGACTATCTTGCATTAACCTCCTAAACAAAGGTTTAGCCGGTCGGTAAGAGAGATTTATGGATGTAGTGTTAAAGCACTCTCCTCATTAACGATAAGCTACAAAAGCAGGAGGAAATATATCCAACTAAAAGAATCTAGATTTACTAATACACTAAAATACTGCTTATAGTTTAGGATACCTTAACTATACTATCTGTAGAATACAATAAGTGTCCTATAGCTACCAACTATGTAATATACTCTATTCCATAACGGTCAATACCTCCATAGAGTAATAAAATACATACTATGACTATCTCTTATACTAGATATCTCCTATACTGTGACTTCCCTATAACGAAATGCCTATATCTTCTATTTATTAGAACAAAGCTATATCTCTTATGAGTCTCCCCTCTTTTCTAGTAACCTCTATTTATTCCTCTTGTGGGTCCTACTCTAGTAAGTATCTCTACTAATAGTCTATTTCCTAAGACTAAGAAACAAGTCAATAAGAAGTCCTAAGATTAAGGTACAGATTCCGAGTAAGAGGGATCTTATTCTAGCTTTGAGGAAAGCTATTTCATAAAAAAGGGAGGTGTGAAAGCAGGTTTTAAGATTCTGAAGTTGACAGTTTATCTGAGTAGAACAACGCTGCCGTAAGCCTTGAGTTGCAGGTTCAAGTCGATTAGCCTAAAAACTTCACAACAAGGAAAACTCCAACTGAGAAAGGCGCGGTTGCATTACTTTTTGAAAAATCTCCTTACTCGTTAAATTACATAGCCCGTAGGAAAGCTACGATACATCTCTATACTATGTTCCTTTTGAATAAGGGTTACCTAGAAACCTCCTATAACAACCCTCTTTTCGTGCCCTATTCTGCTTTAGACTTTATACTGAAGTAAGTTAACTTAGTATAATAAAGCTAAGAATGTCTTTGTGGGAACAGAGTCAAAAATGTATAAAGAGGAATCCATCCAACCCGCTTATTCATACGAGTACCGGTACAGGATTGAGCTGGTTGAAGTAAGTTTATAGGTGTAAGCTCTTTCAAAATAGGGTTAAAATAAAAAGTAAATATAATTTTTTTAGAAACTGAAAAAAAAACTAAAATGTTTGACGAAGAGAAAAAGTACTCGATCTGGACTAGGTTTACCCAAGTATTGTTTCCCGCTTTAATGTGAGTGAAATTCCGCTCTATCTGTTAATCTAAATTAGGATCTAGAGCTCGTGTGGTCTAGCAGCTGTTTTGTGGCCTTCCTTTATCTGGAATTTTGCTGAGAGTAGAGTAATGGGGTATAATATCGACTAGTTATAGTAACGCGTATAGGGTACTCCTGAACGAACCCTTTAAGAGACTCGGATTTTTATAAGGTTTACTAGAGAGGTTACCCAGATTTCCTTTTCGGTAAGGATGCTAAGTACAAAAAGCTTGAGTATAAGCAAAAAGTGAATGGTTGGTTCTAGGCATTTGAAGTGGAAAGGGTATTCTGTTCAATAAGATATATTGTAAAATAATTAGAAGTTTTATCAAAAACTTTACTGCAACGCTTAGGGCTCCGCTTTGTTTTGCCTTAGATGCTCTTACACCTAGGTAGTTCTCCCTAAAAAACTGCCACTCTAGTTCTGAGTCTTACAACATACCGACTACTGCCTACCTTTAGAACAAATCTGTATTGCTTAGGAGTTACTTTTAGGTGGCAGTTTTCTTAAACCTTAGAATAAACAAGTACTCAATCTCTTCTCTAAATTCGGGCAGGCAAGTTACCAACATGACGAAGGCCTTGTATTTGAGAAGTTGTACGGTTTTGACTTAAATTTCCAAATGAATAAAATATTTCTATCCTGCGTGTTAGCTTAAAGATTGGTTATATCTGAGATTAGTCCCATACACTTAAATTAGACCTTACTTTATAAATGACAGCTTTTCAAAGCAAAGACACCCTCAAGAAGAGAAATACAAGTAGTATCCAATTCACATAATTAATAGCTAATAGGCAAGCAAATACTCAAGCTTTTTAGTATGCTGTACTTGTTTTCTATACTTATAAGATAGTCCTAATACAAAGTCAAGCTGGTGTCTTATGTAGAAATAATATAAAAAAAAAGAACTCATTTTAGAAGTTAAAGTGCAAGCTTAACTAGATTCGTAGGTTTCAAAAGAGCTTAAGCTTTTAGAGGAGTGTAGTGCATTATACAGTAAAAGGGGCGCATTAACGAAAGTCCAATAAAGTCCAATCTCCCTTATAAAGCAAGTATTCAAACTCGGGTTCCCGTGCTCTTTTATCAAATTATCTATATTTCATTTACATCAATAATTATGAATATCTTAAAAATTAAACTAGCAAATACTAAGGTAAACCGGATTCAAACTTGTGATATAAATTTTTGCGTATTTTTTTAGTTATGCCTACGCACGCTTTTGGCAAGGAATTGGCAGTCTTACAGATAACGAAACAACGTTAGAAAGGTGGGTGATCCCAGGACTTGCACTCGCGGTTGTTACCTATGTGCGAAAATGCTTTAACGACTAAGCGAGGTGTATAAATTGCTCGTAAAATCCGGAATATTGAAGCTAGAGTTTTTCAATGCAGTACAAGTACAATAACTAATACTCTCTAAAACACCTACTAAAAGCTTCAAAATACCCTGTGCAACGTGAAAAGAATGCCTTTGATATTTATAATTATTGTCGAATACTACCTATACTACGGAAATAAGAACTAAGAAACCGCGCAAATCAAGGATTCCCTTAGTGGTAGGTTAACTCCCGAGAATTTAACAGAATTCTAAATTTGTATAGATAGCAGTTTCAAAGTCGGGGCTTCTTGTTTACAAGTAAAACACTTCTTAATTCTTAGAGGGTGCCCTGTTAAAAATAAGTAAAGCTTTTCCTAAATAGGAGTTTTAGTGCATATTTTGTCCTTAAATTTATGCCAAAAGAAATGGTGACTCAGAATTGCTCACTCAAGGTTTAAGGTCCCCGCCTTCTTGATAGAAAGAGATTCCGTTAATTTTAATACTTCTTTAGGAGCACCCACGTCTGTGCAGCAGGATTAAAAGGATACTTTTGAGGTAGACTTCCTTTCAGCAGTCCCTGACATTAAGAAATGTAGAAAAACCAGGCAATTCATTCCTAGTTGGACTTTGCCGCAATCAGACGGACTACCTCACAAATTGAGTTGCTCTTTTGTTCTCTGCAGTTGATAGTAATTTATTCATTCTAAGAAGAGAATCCTTTACGCGAGTTCAATATAAACAATATAAACAAAAGAGGTCTTAGGTTAACTGCTCCGTACAGGGTGACTTGTTATTCAGTATATTGTTTTGAATAATTAGTAAACTAGTCCTAGAGAGTGTAAGAAATTATAAGGAAGACTGAACTAGGCTCAAGTTACGGGAATCCTCCATTTAGGGTACTCTTTCTTTTTACTTTGTTAACGTGAAACCCATTAGAAAACTAGTTTTATTCTATAAAAGTGGTCTCTCTTTTATAAAGGGTTTTTGTTTTCGTAGAAGAACTCCCCCGAAACTTCTAACCTCATAATAAAGAGTGAAGTATATTATTTTACAAAAAAAAGTATGAAATCTTACAAGGAAGAACTTCTAATTTTTGGATATATAGTAAATTTGGAAGACGATTAGGTATATAATAAAATAGAAGCCTATATACTTATACTTAAATAGATTTTAAGAAGATCCACCCAGTTCTTGTTACTTTATATACAGAATCAGCACTCCCTTGCCAAAACAGAGGCATTTAGTTCTCTACAAGCTCTAGTATTTTTGACCTTGTCCCATCCATAAGAAGGAGGCGGTAAGTCCTGTATGTGTCATAATTGAATACCTCTATTAACTTTCTTGTTTTACTCCCCTTTTTTGAAAGGTTTCTCTTCACCTGCAAAAATTTTTTGGCAAATATACTTGAAGGAAAGCTCTGGTGTAGTAAATCTCGTTAAAATATAAATAAAATTCTCTAATCGAAATCTTACTTCTAATTATGTAGTACTCAAACTCAAGAAAATAATGAGTACATTTTTAATTTAAGACTTTAGCTATTCCTTAACTAAAACTCTATACATATATTCAAATCGGAATAAACCAGACTCTTTTCAAGGTAGTAATCCCCTTTATTTTTAATAAATCGAATGGAATTCCTTGGAATTTGCGCCTCTTTGATTTTCAACTATTCCACACGAGTTCCTCTATTTTTTATTCAGTTCAGTAGCTACCTCGAAGCTAGATAAGAAGTTTGTGGTATTCTGAGGAAGGTGGGATGGCATCTACAAGAGTAGTATAGGATATAGTAACTGCATTTGAACCTGTGTCTCCTGTGTATTCAATCTAAGGTTTAACAACAAAAACTTTATAGGCCCGGCCTGACCCGAGAGGCCCTTGGTATCTACATTTCCTTAATGTCTTTCCTTCAATAAGGGGTTTAAAAAAAGATAGGGGATTCTAAAACATATGATAATAGACATTAAAGGCCCTTGATTAAAAAAAATACACTTAACTGGATACGCTAATTTGTGTTTTAGTGCACGGAAATACCCTTATATAAGTCCCTTTTTTGAACAAGCCTCTTCTTTCTTTCTTAGTCGTCTGTCAAGGCTTTGGACTTTGAGACTCTCTTTTGAATTCCATTTCTAAGCTTTTTTGTCACCCTTTTTGCTGTTAATCTACTGGGAGACTCCTCTTCTGCCGGATCTTCGGAAGGGGTATTGAACTCTTTAGTCTTCTGTGTAGTACAAGGGCTTTGTAGGTTTGTAAATTCGGTAATCATTAAAGTATTGAATCCGTTTTCTCACGAGGATCCGCCTATTCCTGAGATTTAGCGGATAGGGACATTTACATTCTTCCGCAATTTCGTTACTCATTTTATGTAAATTCCTATTATTAAGTTTCTAGATTCGGAATATATTTTATAATATCTTGGGGGTTACAATCAAAACCCTAGGACTTTTAACTAGGATTTTCTATATCTAAATTTGGTGGGGCTCAAGTTTTTTATTAATTAGTATACCTTTAATGAGTAATTTGGTAAGAGTTAATAATACTAGTTAAAAAGGACTTCCTTTGGTATTTTGATCCAAGCTATTAAAGGCGTAATAGAGACGTGCATCTTTTTGTGATTAAGAAGTTAATTACCCCCTATTTAACGGGTACTGACTCATTTAAAATAGAATTCGAATAATCCAAGTATAGGGAAAATAGTAATAGCTATCGAAATAAAAACCTGAAGGATCGCCCCTCTTATCTGTTACAAATATAATCTTACTCTATACTTTTTTGAAAGAAGAAATTTAATTAGGCTAGAACAGGTCAAGACTTGCTCGTAAAGATACAAAAATATAGGGTATTTGTACATAATAAAACCTCACCAACTAATCAAAGCACCTTTTTTTTCAGTTGCTAATTCTCTCTTATCCCAAAAAACTTTGGATTAAACAAGTTTTCCATTAATAATATAGGTAACTCCCGAGAAGAGCTAAGTACTTTAAGAGGTTTCTTTTTTATAGAGTATAAACTTTTTGTAGTGGCCTAAATCAGGTATACGTGTGGATAATAAAATGTACATTTATCATAAGCAGTGCTAGCAAGCTGCGGTAAATAAGGATACCTCTTTCTTTTACTTATGCTGCTAGGAAGGGAACTCTTTACTATAACTATAGTTAGAAATAATATCTCAAATATAGGCTTCCCCTGTGATTATATAAAAGGGGGTAATTCTGATTCATCGGATTTGAGCGGGTCCTATACTACATGTGTAGCGGGGATTCTTATTCCCTTAGTTTTTCTGGACTTTTTCTGGAACAGAACATATATGCTTCTAATTAAACTAAACAGGATCTGATAAGTTCTAAAGTGAGTGTAACTATATATATTGAATTGATGAATGACTCTACTTTAAATGAAAGAACAGAAAAGACATTTTGAAACTCTCATTCATGAATGTTTCTTGGCTAGCGCCCTTTCTATTTTAGAGAGAAATCTAACAGTAACTTTCCTTTAATAAACCGGTTTTACAAGATTCGAAGTACGGAAGGGCTTAAGCATAGTAATAATTTTAAGGAAGGTTCCTTCATTTTATTGGATTGGTTTCCAAACCCGGGTATTTTAAAAAAGACCTAATGGGTACTGGAATTAACAGAAACACTTATGACCCTGTTTCTTAAAGAAAACAAAAGCAACATTTAAGGAAATAAGGGCAATATTCCTTATGCTTTTTTAGCTATTTACTATTACAGATACATATATCTTGTAAAAGTAACGAGACTCTAAAGAAATCACTTATACAGAAAACCTTGCTTTGGTATGTAATTAAAGAAGTTGTATATAGCTAGGTCTTATAAAGCTTTTTCTCTCTATTCATTATAGATTGAAAAATAAAAAGCGCTCAGCAGGTTAGAGGAAAGGACTGGAATTTCTGGTTCAAATTTTTAAGTAAGCAGACAAGAAAGAAATTTGGCGAGGTGTATGGTTAACGCATCCTTTTTTCACGGGCATGGGTTAGGAGCGTGTCCGCCTTTAGTAATATATTTGTATTTGCGTGAGAGGTTAATATAGTTCTTTAGGCCCTTTTCATGTCAAAGATGTAGGGTTTCAAATTCCCTAGAGGATATTCCAATCTTTGTTGTCAGGAAACATAAACTTCATTTATAGCAGTTTAAATAGTAGGAGAAGCTCTTTTAGAATTCGTAATTCTGAAATAAAGTGAAATTCTTTGGGTTTCCTTCTTGATAATCCAAATTACTTAAGGTGCTACAACCAAAAACATGGGTAGATCCTCTTTAATCCTATAATTAATATCTCAAGCTAGATCCCTTATCCCCAATTCTTTATTATGAATATTCTTAAAATACAAAATTGACGAGAAAGCTATTCAATCCTGTGTCTTCCTCTTCTGCCACAAAAGCGAAGGATTCAGTTTACCGGAGTTAGGTACTATAAAACTCCAGTTGGTAGCTTCAAGACTCCATGACTTAACCATATTTATATGTAACTATAATTGTCAACACTCATCTGATAATGAGGTAAATCCCATTCACTTATATTTAAAAGAGAAAGAGGCGAAGACAATTAAAATGAGTACCTAAGTATTTAAAGTTCTTTGTTCTACCAAATTAGCTAGTCCTCCTAAAAACAGCCCACATACGATTCATAAATGAAACAAGACTAGAGCTAGGGAGTGAGATAGACTTTTTATTACTTAACTGTACTATATTATATAAAAAAAAGCTCTAGGAAAATAGTATATAATATGTATTAATTAAGAAGAAGCGAGTAAAAAAAGAAACTCTCTTTAAGAATTGATTCAGTCAACTTCTAGGAGCAGCCTAGACAATATAAGTTATAGACTTTTCCTCGAGTGCAAATCAAGCTAGACTTATTTATTAATTAAAAATAATTAAATAGTGTTTTACAGAAGTATAATAAAAAAGTGACAGCTCAAACAAGGAGTATAACTATTGTCAGCTAAATAGATTTTGTTACTTACTAAAGCTTATCCTTTTTTTGAAGTACTTCTTACTAGTAAACTTGCATTTAGTTCTCTTTTACCACAACACAGCGAGGGTATCTCAGAAAAACTCCATATTCGAGTGACTTAAGTTTTTTATTAATTTCCTAGGAGGGGTTTATCCGTAGACGAGGATTTCGGTACAGTAATACAAAAGAAATGCACTTGTTTCGTCTTGTTTGTAAAAGGAGTTATATAACTAAATAATGAAAAAAGTAAAGTGTGGAGTCCTATAAATCTGGGATAGGGTGCCCCGTAGAGTAACGGAATACTAATCTATCCTCGTAAGTTACTTAGTACAAAAAGGGTTCGGCTTGGTTACTAGACGGGACTTTTAAAGCATTGATTATCGTTCAGAAGGAAGTGCTGATTAGTAAATTGAGTCAAATTTTAAGGGATCCCTGCCATTGTTGTTTTAACTCTCAAGTCTTAAAAATCTTGTTACTATAATACCTAGTGCTAGCTTTTTTAATAACTAACAAAGTTTTTTACTATATTAAATTATTACAAAAAGTATGTGTTAAGTACAACGCTTAAGGAGCTCGCTTATGAGGTGCGTTTTAGGGCAATCTCCTTTTAATTGACGCAAAAAGACCCCTGCACAGTGTACATAAATAGTGGATCCAGTTTTCTACCAAACCCACATTAAGATTTCTTGTAGCATTTGATGATTACTTCTTTCATTTAGATAGGGACGACACTTTTAAATAAGAAGCAAGAACTGAGTAATTGAAATTACATTATAAAAGAATGCCGTAATCTTTCTAGTTTGAGACACCTGGGTTTTGTGTAAATTAGATTATTACAAGTAAATCCCTGGTTAACTCGAGTTGAACCTTTTGTATGTTAAGTAAAAGCCCAGGAATCGATCAAAGAATAGTAATAAAGGGCTTACTATGATAATATCGACTAGACTTGGTTATTTATTAGTCTACTTTCATTTCAGTCAGAAAATTACGCTTCTACTGATAAAGATGCTGGAACTGAGATTCCTCTATTATGCAGCCAGTAATTAAGAGACTAGAGACTTTTATTAACGAAAAGCTTGTCATTCCCAGGAAATTTTAGTATAGGATTGATTGCTTTAGGCCTTATTTTCGATAAAGGTTGTCTCTTGATAGAGGGCTTTCCTTAGAAAATCGGTAATTGGCTATATTATAAAATGAAAAAGTCTTCGTATATAGCACTCGCTCTAAGAGATCTTTCTAAGGTTTCTATGAACTAGCGGTGAACTTTAACAGACTCTTAAAAGAAGGGAGAACACTTTTTTTATAATTGATGGTATAGCCAAAGAAATCCGAGTAGTAATGCCGTGGGTTCAAATTTACTTAACTACAACATTCTGGGAAAAGTAGGAACCTAACTTCTTTATATTAATATTGTTGTTATTGCCTTAGTTTTGTTAGAACCCATAGAAGTTAGTTTACTGATTAGAAGGCTTCCTTCACAAAAAGGACACCCCAACTAATAACTCGTCAGAAGTCTTAGGAGTTTCTTAAATAGAAATACCTGGTAATATGGAGTCATTTTTCCTTCATTTATTAAAAAATTCATACAAAAATGGGATGGGTTTTTAAAACTTCTAACGTTTTTACAGAGTCTGGTGTTATACTAGCTTTTAGTGATGTTTCCATCGGATTAGAATCCCATACAAGTAGCGGAAAGACAAAGTATTAAACACAACATAAAGCGTACATTTTTTGCTACCGACCAACAGGGCTTCCCTTATAAGAATCTTCCGGGATTAGAGCAAGGGAAGAGCTCATGTGATAAAGAAGGCATGTGTATGAAAAGTTCTTGATTAAGCATTTGTCTACCAGGAAACTACCCACTTTAGCATAGCATGTCAGAAAGAGCTTGCTATAATTGCAACCCTTTGGGCACTGAGGCTAAGGTTATCCTGAAGTTAAGAAGAATTGTAGTTTTGTCTAGAATACTTGAAATTCTCAAAATACAAAGTTCTACTCACAAGTTACACATAATATGACAGCTGTTGGATACCCGACACATAAAGAGAAACGCAAATTGGACCCTACGACTAATTCCCCCTTTCTTGTAAGAGTTTCCTTCTGATTTAAATTGAGTGTCATACTCTAGGACTGCTGCCCGAGATATTTTATTTTTAAGGATAAGTGGAGAGCTGCTATGGAACTAAATCCGGAGAAAAGGCTATACTTTTAGTAGAATTTTGTTGTTAATGCGAAAATCATACTTACAAGGCAAGATTATAGATATCTTATAGTTTAAAAGTTTATTAGAAAGTTAATAGGAAAGTACAGAAAAAAAGACAGTATAAGGACTTCATGAAGCTCTCAAGATATAACTTTCCTTTCTTATATAAGTGATTTTCACCAGTAGTTAGGCGGACTCTTAAAAAATCTTGGGTCGTAGTAAGTTAATGAGTTCTTAGGATCAATAGTACAGAACCTGAATAGAAGAACTTAACCCAGCTTGTGTATATGCGATAGTGCGAACTCTAACAGTTAGTCTAAGTCCTAGTATAAATTCATCCTATTTGGTGTTAAAACTAAAGAATGCAAGGGGTCTTACGCTACGTTGGAAAAGACTAAATTTCTAATAGATCTATAGTATTGTATCTTCTTAGGAAAAAGTTTTTGGGGTCCAATTCGGCTCCTTCTGTAATAGGATTCTAAGCAGTTGAGGAATAAAGAATATAAAACAGTATTTTCTATAAAGATTTTTGACTCTACGTTTATTTTTTATAACTTATATAGGCTTTATTTAAAGTCTTAATTCCTGTGTTTTATACAAAAGAGTGCTGACCTTTTATCCTATATAGAGGTTTGGTTTTTGTCTTCGCAGGACTGGGACTCTGTACTTTAAGCAAATCAAGGGATCTCCTTCAATTGTAAGTCATAATTAGATTTTTGCTCGGCAATTACACTGTCTTTAATAGCAAGCTAATATCACAATTGTCCATTAGTTTAAAACTTTTTGATTTAATACTCAGATAAAAGTGGTATATAAACAGTCCTAATATGAAAATCCTAGTCCACAATCTGAACAGGATACCTTATATTTCCGTAAAGTCATGGGAAACCCCCAAAATTAGTAAAAATCTTAGTTAGTGTTTTTAATTTAATAAAAAAGAGTAAATGAGTATGTGTCAGGAAAGACTCCTAACCAGGTAAATTATGGTACCGCTGCGTCACCAATAATTGATTAAACGCTTTTTGCGGAACCCCTCTTTAAAAAGTATAGGCATAGATGGTCAATGCTAACCTCCTCTTTTTCAATACCTATTTTTACACATATGTAGCTTTTCTTGGCTTTTATAATGAAAGGATATCCCAAGTTCTCCGGGAAGGAACCCTTGATTCTTGGGAAATACTATTAGATAACCTCGTTAGTCAGTACTAGTCAATAAGCCCCCTTTACTTCATTACTGTTCGCTATTACAGAAATTGGGGGATCAAATCTAGAGTCCTGCTTCTAATAACTGGATAGTATCCTCTCGGTTTTGTGAATAAGCGATACTTCTCTTATACCTGTAGTAAGTTGCCTTTGTTTATAATATTTAATTAAAGTGGAGCTTATACTTATAGGGTTATGCATAAATAGATCTTCCACTCTAAATCCTCCAGTTACTCGTTAGTAATCGACTGCTCTTAATTATAAAATTAACAAAAAAGGAACTAATTGCTTTCTAAACGCAAGTTGGTTTTATCACGAATAAGCTAAAAATGTCAGTTTTCAAAAACTCCGATTTAATCCGAGTAACTCTGGTTAGTTATTTTCTATTAGTGATTCCTTCCTTTTTAGCTTATGAGAGAGCTAGACCTTACCGGTAAGGTCCGGTTACTAATACTAAGTTCCGTATCCTTATTGAGCTGCCTTTTTGAAAATTTCTCTTATAAGGCAAGGGCGGGACTTGTCGATTAGATCTTGCAATATGGATATAACCCATAAGTTTTTTTATAAGGTCAACTACACTTTTGGATCTGTAGACCCGCGAGTGTTCTTTAGTTATGAGTTTGACCTTACCCAAGCTCCCAATTTGCTAATCTAAGAGCTATATCCCTATGATATAACTAAGAGCCTGCTCCAACGACTTGGAAACTAAACTTCATATCAATATTCAAAGTCTACTTTTATGCCCATTCACTTAAAAACTATGAGAGCCCTTGGTCAACCCTTATAGAATTTTTGTTCTAACCAACGAGATTAGCGGAGCCAACCTACTCAAAATCTATCTTATTACCCGTAACTTGTAAAATTCAATTAGACTCCTTTGAAATAGCTCAGGAACATACCTAAGTGTAAGGTGTTAAGGTACGGGCGCAGATCCGTTGTTAAAAGTCTTATGATTGGGCGGCATTCACAAAGAGTAACTAAATAGAATAATATACCCAATTTAATAAGTTTTTTTTTCTCTTTTTGTTGAGTTGCCCGTAAAATAAGATTTAAAGCTTTGTATGGGGCTCCTGGAGACTACTTCTTTTTAGCAGCTCCGCGTTCTATACTTTACAATTGGAATTGTAGTAAAAAGGTTGGCCTTAGCTTTTAATGCGTATTCGTATATATAACAAGGGTTTTAGCAAATAAATTGAAAAGGAGGTTACTACTTTGAAAAGAGGTCTATTCGTCCATTTACTATATATAAGGCATTAGTTAACAAGAAACCGCAATACCCTATAATACCCAGTGATTGTAGGATACCGAAGCCTTTGAAAACGAATTTATTACTGCAATTCTTTAACTTACGTGTAAATAGCTTCCCGTTTTTTTATCGAAATTTTTACTCTATTCCATGAGATCCAGATTGACTAAGATAAGAAATAAAAAAACTTTGCTTTTTTATAATTTATTTGCGCGGCGTCCTTCCAAGTTTACGGTTTACTACATCTCCTGAAATTGAATTATTAGCCTCTTTTTGTAGGATTTTAATACCCGTCTTTTTCTTATTTACAATTTTATTCTTATAGTATAGACGAGGAATTCAAAAAAAAAAAGTTATATCCCATACCAGTTTACTAGTTATGTGATACTTGAATTTGAGTACTTTTAGCTTTCTAATTGCTTTTTCTTTTAATTACGAATATCGAGACCTTCATTGAATATAGGAAACAAAAAGCGCCTAAGGTAAATTAGAAAAATTAATTTGGTGTAGCTAATTGATTAAACTTATTCGTAAAATGATACTGTTTATACCCTATAAAGAGATCTTACTCTAGATTAGTACTACTTTATCAGTAAAGGATACTTAAATGGTATGAGGAAAGGGTTAGCTAACTGCTGCATCTAATTAATATGGTTAAATAGTTATTTAACACTAGTAGAACTCTAAGAAACAGAGGACATCACGGGTTATTCTTAATACCCAGAGCTACAACTATTACGTTATCGTAGTTAGTTAAACGAACTCTGTTACCTTACGCCAGCTCGGAGACGGAAGGCTATTTCTATCTATTCGGTGAAAACACTACATATAAAAGATTATGTATTAAATTCGGTCTTATCATTGGACTAGGCTAAATATACTAAGGATAAAAGGACTTACCGACACACAATTTAAAACCTATTTTGAAGTTACTGCGCATACAAAAGTGGGTTCCCCTAAAATTACCATAAGAACCCCCTATTCAAGGGCCTTGCTACAAGTGACTAAGCTCTTAAAAGACCAGATAATTTTTTATAGACGAGTAAAAGCACAAAACCTAATCAAGTTAGGACAGGCTCTACTAATTCTGAATATTGTACTCTAAATTCCTAGAAAAGATCCCGCTGATTCTGAGTTTAAGAGTATTATATACTTCAAAAGCCTACTAAACTTGAAAATCTTCTTAGTCTTTGCTAGGACTTTTATTATGTTACGACGAAGCCCCTCATTTCAGTTTATACTATAAACTTACTTGCCTTCATTATATAAAGGAGGAGAAGTGCTTGTATATGCTGCTGATGCATTAAGGTGTTTTATTAAGGAGTAATTCCCTAGTTGTATTAATTTTGCGTTGCATTTCATAAAAGTTCCTTTTTCAAGTACACTTTCAGTTAATGTTTTAGATCAACACTTAGTTTTAACCAGAGTTAGTAGAGGAGCTTCCTTTTATATTTTCTGTGTATGTGGAATTGCTAGAACTGGATTAGAAGTTAAAATTAGAATTTCGAATTAAAGAAAGCCA
Organism: Pelargonium cotyledonis; assembly: GCA_036897625.1. Lineage (NCBI taxonomy): Eukaryota > Viridiplantae > Streptophyta > Magnoliopsida > Geraniales > Geraniaceae > Pelargonium > Pelargonium cotyledonis. The sequence continues at coordinate 16,861 of JAYMTA010000012.1, forward strand.
AAAATCTATAATATATTGAACTCCTTATAATTGCACCTATATGTATCTTTTTATAGGATACTTTTCCAGATATTAAAATTCTTCACCATTGTTACTATACCTGTAATTTGGTACCCCCCCAAAAAAAATAATAGGACTTTCAAGTATAAATACAACCTTGCTCTATAAAATTTCTAGCGACTTGCGTAAATAACCGCTATCAAATACCTATATTATATCCTAATTCATTATCTCAGGTTAGAATTCTTCCAAAGAAAACCTAAAGCTCTACGAGTTAGTTTTTATACATTTTGGAAACAGTACTTTGGAAGTGTTTATGCGTTAGGTACGCCCTCTTGCGATGTTCACCCTGTGAGTGGTCAATCTTGATAGGTTCCTTATTCTCTTATTAAGTATCAAATTAGTTCAATTTATTCCTAGAGTTAAGAGGACTCCTAGGTAGCTCAATTCGTTAGCAAAAACTCTTTTAATCAAGGAATATCAGGTCGAATTCATGCACTAAAATAGATATCTGTTTTCCGGTTTAGTACTTAATATTAGTATGTTCTGTTTATTTAGTTTGACTTTTGTCCAATCCAAATGGCAAACCACTTCCTAAAACTTATCAAATGTGGTTGGTTCAAAGCGGTTTCTAGGTAATCCCAGTTTAGCCGCTTAAGGCAAGTTTGCACTACTGGCAATTAATGGCGGAGTCAACACTTATATGAAAAATTAAACTCTTTCCTGACATCTTTAGAAAAAGTTAGAAGTGTAAGGCAGTTTGATCCACTTTCATATCGTACCAATTCGAAGACCGAAACAAAGAGTGGGTAATAACTACTTTTTATTTTGAACTCGGAAAGTCAAGGTTAATTGATTAATAAACCAATATGAGTACAAATGGGACACGCATTAAACGTAACTGTCGTTCATGTATAATATAAGAATAATTACGAGTGAACCGCCTAAACAAGACAGAGTTAATAGTTTTCTATTATTTTAGAAATAAATCAAAACATAATTTAAAGTAGCTTATCAGTAGGCTCTCCTTGTTAGACCAGGATCCAAGGGACGGCTTCTTTTTCAGAGACAGGACAGCCGCGGGTTCGAACCTTTAACGAGACCCCTTTCCTCACTTTGGATCAAAATGAGTACTTCCTTTGAAAAAGTCTTTACTAGCAGCAATAGGCCCTCTAAATATCGAGCAACACCACCCCCAAAACCCTATTGTTGAACTTAGATGTTCGAACAGTTTCAACAAGGTAATCTTTTTACAAAGTATTTCGAAAAAGGAATTTGCTTAGGCAGAAAAAGGGACTGACTTTTTTGTACATCCCTAACTTTTAAGGTACGTCAGGGTCTTTTACAGCTCTCAAATTAACTTAATTGACAAAGCAAGATCCATTAAAGGGGGCCTGTTACAGGTTCAAATCATCAAAAATTTTAGAATATCTGTGCCAAACTTTCGATTCTGAACAAAAATATATTCATTTAGTCCTATGACTAAGATAAAAGCTAGTATTTTTGGTAATCCTAGGAATAAAATAAGTACCGTACCGAGAATCGGAATATTTGAACTAGCAATTCTACGGTAGGTATAAACAAGTAAAAATAGAACTCAGTAGGATCTGAAACAGCAGGATCTTGTAAAAAGTATAGGAAAGATACCATTTTGAAGCTTATGACTTCAGTCAGGAAACAGATTCTGGATTAATCCCTAGTCAAGTATATCAAATGAGTACTGATAAAGATTAGAATTTCCTTAATAAGTAACCGCGCTTATACGTCCCGTGTTCTATAAAGGAATTTTCAGGCATAGCATAGCGATAAAATACAATGGGTATAGTGGGGGCACTACTTTTTTTCTTTAACTTCTTTTAACTAGAGATTGTAGCTAAATCGGTCCTAGCATTACTTTTTGCATCCTTTCCCCCATTCTTATTAACAGGCGAGGTGGGAGCTCTCACAAAATAAAAAGGACTACGCAAGAATGCTTCTTTTCTATAAAAACTCAATTTACTGAAGCACGGAATCCTGTAATTTAATTATAATTGCTAGCTATTTGACATGGCATATCTACATACCGGAATTCCTTTCGCTCCCAACTGCAGTTACTTTCGTAATAGGCTATTAAATAAATTGTATACTAAACCCCGTGGAATAATAAACCGTAGACTTGGATTCAAGAATAATACTGAAAAGTACATGCTAATAGAGCTATCTTTTATATAAAAAATTTGCATTGAATGCAGCAAGAAAGTAAGAGAACATAAAAGCGCAGGGTATACCAAGTTTATTACAAGGATCTCCCCATTTATAGTAATCTAGTACTGAGTACTTCTGAATAAAAGGCGGGTTTTGAACCATTGAATTTCGTCGGTATTTTAGCTCGATAGGGATCTTTTTTACCTTTATGAATAAGGGTCTTCTTCAACTTCTTCGATATATGTTAAAAAGCTTCTCTCTGCGCTGGAGTAACGGTTCGAACCCTCGCATGCTGCTTGCTAAGACTGGTGATTTACCACTCGGCTATACTCCATCAGGTCTACCTTGTTTTTTGCTTAGCTACCTTATTTCTTTTCTGTGAATCGCAATGTAAATGTAGAAGAGAAAACGAGTCCCATTTATTTCTATTTAAATAGAATAGATTTTTATTAGTATTTAGTTGCAATAAAACTGGATATTAGCTCCCTATTCTTTAGAGTAAAAGCTTAGAAAGTAGTACCTATTAAGATTAAGAGACTAGTTTTAGTTACCTACAATTTGTTTAAGATAAGTCAGTAAATAACCCTTTATTATGGAGATTCCAACAGACAAGGAAGAGATCCGGGTGACTTCCACTTAGGCTGGTTTATTAAAACTAGTGGATTTGGGCCCAAAAGTACTTACTCTTAGGAGGGGTAAGGATCTTTTTGAACAACTATGAGTAGTCATTACACAGAAAAAAGCCCTCGAAAACGGCTGCCATTAGGAATTAAGAAAAATACTGGCTTTGGTTTATAAAACTCTAATTAAGATACACAGGATTGCCTAGATTTGCTCTTTTTTTATAAGAGATTCCGGCTGTTAGTATTCTTGGTTTCTATTCAAGATATTTCCAGCTCTTCACTCTAAGTCTACTTACAAAACGGGGTACCACGGGATCTCGGACTGAAATGAAAAACATCTATAGTTTGCTATTCAGTATAAATACGAGTCAAATTGCCCGTAAATAATAATAATACTAGACTTTCTCGTTTTCTTTAGGCTATTTTTATATTCCCTGCCGACTACTCAGGATCCACTCTATCACTCTATACTGACCATTCCCGACAAATTAGGACCTCTATCTCTTATAGCTATTTGCTTTTGAACCTGCTGATTATACAAATACAGGTATAGTGATTTTCTTTTGATTATATGATTCGAACCTAATCCTAGGGATTTTTCCTCTTGAAACTGAAAATAGTATGTTGAGTGTCACTACTCTAGCGATAGTCGCCGTATGGATAAAGTGAAAGCTATCCTTAAAGAGTCCGGTTTTTTTTGTCTGAAATAAAGAGTGATTTTTCTATCTAAAATGCATTTAATTCTTTATTTTGTAAGTTGCTGAAAATCTTGTCAAACGAGTACCTTCCTCCCGGTATTTGTTATATCCAGAAAGAAAAACCAAGCCATAGCTTGGAAAGACAATTTTATTATTGTGTGTTTTTAGCTGGAAGCTCCTGGTATCTCTTAAAATAAGGAATACGTTAGCCTTTCTTCGCTATTTTAAACTTAGGATTTTAGGCTCCGAGTGGGAAGGCCTCAATAAGATTTAAACCGGGAACTTTGCAATTATTAATTTTTTATGCAGTTTCCTTTGAAAGAGGTATTTGGTTTGAGTTCCTTTATTTTACCATTTAAGCAGTTCTTTAATTTTTAAACTCGGGGTTTTTGATTACAAACTGCTAAAGTTCTGGACGAAGCTCTGGGGATATACCCTCTTACCTTAACGAAGCTTACGTTCAAAGTAGGAAGACCACGCTTATACCGTATTGAGATATAGATGGCTCCAGTACCTAGCAATTCAATTTTAGGATACACTTATATCTTAACTCTTTCGAGCTTGTAAAGTTTTCCTACCTAGACCCCTGGATTCTCTTGAGTTCTGGTATCCTACTGAGTCGTAAATTAGCAACCTTCCTAGGCCCCGTTAAACTTATAAATCCTTAATCCAAATATCCCGAAAATATAGGAGCCCTTAGTAGTTTACTTATACCTTTGAATACCAATGGAGCAGCTCCGGATACTCTAAGAAAAAGATACAAAGTCCAAATTTCCTTGTGTCCCACTTAGGAGAGAGGCATTACAAAAAATTATATAGATCTAGGTTTTTAAATATTGAATTAGTGTTGCTTCTTCAGAATGTTAGCTCTTAACATTTCAAGCGTTTACTCTACTCAGTTAGCTAGTATTTTTTACACGTATAAGTAAAACTAAGCCGTTTTGTTAACCTACTAGTAAATTTGGTATGGTAATAGGGTAGTGCTATATATTTCCGAAATTCTTCAGTACCCTTCACTATACTACGAGGAAAGAGGCGAAATTCCCTGTAATAAGATGCCTTCAATTCAGCATGATTATGAGTTCCTTTGGAGTTAGATGGCCGCTAGTAGTCAAAAAGGTAATACATTGTTTTAATGTTTAGATTTAGGATTCCGTTCTCGGGGTTAGATCTTTCTTATGTTATGGAGTAGTCCTTTTTTGCAATCTAATTTTACTACTTTTTTGAGCAGGACCTACAGCCGTGTCCTTGTATACTCCGTAAGCCAGTCGATTTTCTTTCTTTTTTAACAGAAGGGCGTACTCTTATTACTCTTACACGACCGGAACCCTTAGTATGTCCGAACAAGGTAACCTTGTATTACCTTCAACAAGAATGCTGGATCGTACTAAGCATTATCCAAATCAAAAATAAGGAGCATTAAAATAAGAATATCTGAATTAGAGAGCAGCTTCAAGCAGTTTTAGAAATGTCAATAGGTTGCTTAAGCATTAGGGGAAAAGGGATGTTTCTTTTGTTTATTTGTTACCTATTTCTAACTGCGGTACAGTAATTATTAGGAGAATTCCACTGGAATCCATTGGCAGGCTTAGCCAGGTTTCCCGGTTTCAGAAAGTTTGTCCAAGCTTGTGGATCCATCCCAAATATGTTGAATTTAAAATTCCGTTTTCTTAGGAAATTAGTTTGTACACGGATTCGACATCTATAAACCTTATAAAGAGTAGACTGGCGTTAGATATAGAATTTGTTAGCTAAAACATTTTCTTTTACAAATCAGACTCATCAGAAAACCCTATTCTAAAATTTGGAATTAAAAAGTAGAAAGTGCAACAGGATAAAAGAAACTCTTGTGAGAACCCCACTTATTTATAATACCAGGTCCCTCAAAACAAAGAACTCTAACTAGAATTAGAAACTTGAAACCTGAGAACTTGGATACAATATCAGGAATCCTCCCTAGTAAACTATGACCAAATTACAAACCGCAAAACTCTCTCGCCTACTTACGCAATATTGTGGGGCTTGTTACAAGCTATTCTTTAAATTAAAGTACTGAGTAACTAGGATTATTTATAGAATTAAAGGTGTTACTAGTTTCTTAATTAACTTATTAATTAAAAAGATAGGTTACTAGCTCTATATTTTCCGCTTTACGTTAATAGAATAAAGGAAATAGAAAGTATTTTCCTGCTAAACTGAGGGGGGTTCCCCTTTGTACTATAACAGAATAGGAGAGTTCTTATAAGCATAATTCTAATATAAACTAAATAAACTTGTGTCCAACAGGGAGACACTTGTAAGGTAAAATGCAAAAATTAAGGTATTTATATATTCAAATAGCACCCATATTAGGATTAGAGAAACACACCTATGTTATAGACACGCAACTTTTATACTTCATTATGGAGTATTTGAAAGTACTAAGTTAAAGTTACAAGTTTGGAACTTGTACAAAGAGTTTTAATCAGCGAACCTGTGCAAGACAAGTACAAGTGCTTTCTCCAAAAAAGAGACCCCTTAAAATAACAAATAAAGGTTACTAAGAAAATCTTGTTTTTCAACTTTAGGACTAGTTTGCAATGCAATCCTATCTTAAAGGCTTTGCTCCTTACTGAGATTTCGCGATTAGTTAAATGATGTAAAGCTAACGCTCAATTACTTTTCTAGGGTTCTAATCGAGGAACCTTCATACGTAAGATTTAAAAGCACCGGACCTTTTAGATAGGCAGTCTTAGATCAAATACTACTAAAGTTTCCATGACGGCTTACTCTTACAGAAGCAGGCAAAGATTTTTCGTAGACATTCACTGACTTATTATAGTATCTTACTCTCTATCTTCTAGCCTAAAGACCCAAATATTTAGGAGAAGGTAAATCCTGGCCTTAGGAACTTGTGATAGATATCCAATATGGGTATATTTTATTATTTGGCAGGGTTTCAGCAGCTTTGTTATTTTTTGCTGCTTTTAGGTGTAAGTATTTATACATTTTTCTTGTTTTGTTAATTAGTAGTTGGAAGGGACTTTGTCAAACCCTTAATTGACATTGGATTTTTTGCATCTCTAAATATATTTGGCAGTTTAGGATACTATCATAATAAGAGGCTTGTCTAGTTTGGAGGGGTTTCTTGGAGATAATAGCCTAGGCATATATAACAAAAACTGATTGTGTATCCTAAAATCCGTGCATATTTAAAGAAGCCTTATATAAACATCGTCAAAAGGGTTGTACTGATTCCCAAATAATAAAGACAAAGTCTTGTAACTGGTATCTTAAAAAATCAAGTAAAGTATAGGTGTTTTTCTACTAAGAAGGAGTTCAATCCATTTTACAAGGGCACTTAAATAAGTCTCTTTACTCACTTTTTTTAAAGGAATATTGAGCTACTAGACCCTATCAAATGTCAATATTCTCCTTTCCCCGGCGTATGTATCGAATATACATACGTACAAGTTTTAAGACATGAATTTATTTACAACCTTAAGCCTCACATGAACCTATAGGATTGACTTAATTTATGACTTACCTTGTGTTAAATTTGGAAATGGTACTTTTTTCTCTAAAAAGACTCTTAAACTCTTGCAATTCCTATACTATGCCTCATAAAATTTTAAGACAAAAAGAGCTTCTATATAAAACTTATCCTATGAGGGGCCCTATATAAGGCACCCTATTATATATAATGTACACACTTAATACCTCTATCTGTAAAAATTACTGTAGTTAACAAACCAGACTAGGAAAAAAATTAAGCCGATTATCATATACTTTTAACGATTTTTAACCAATTAAGGTTAAGAAAGACCTCCTTTTTATTACATTATTCAACTTTTAGAGGAGACAAGAATAGCGGCGGATTTGAGAGGGTATAACAGCGGGAGCTCTGGTTATAAGACTTTAGTTTTACTTGCCAACAACTTCTCAATACTCACCAATAGCTTATAAACCTATAAAGTATGCTACCTAATAGATACCCATGTACAAATAAAGCGGGATTTATAGACGAGGATCATTAATTTCATAACTAGGAAATCTAAATTGTTCTATTAAATGAATACTAGATTCTAGAAACCTGCCTTCTTTTGCTAAAAATAAAAAATTTCTAAATCCTTTTGAACCTATGACCGCCCTAAAAATTCTATTTGACTTTACCGAAAACAAACCCGTTAAAATACAGCCAACTAAAAGACACCTCTAACATGCCCTTTCACTTTTTAACTTGGCCCTGTTCCAAGAGTACGAGTAAACAATTCCTTTATCTAAGCTATTCCTGGTCTCTTTCGAAAAGCACACCCAGAAACTGAAAGTATTAGTACCGACAAATACTAAAAAGGAACCTAAAGGAAAGCACATAAATAGGAATCCCAGTGCAGTGGAAGTTTCAACCTCGGTAACAAAGGAAAAACTCGTAACCTCCGCTAAAAGCTTTTCTCAAATGGGAATATTTAACAATAATGAGAACTAAGCACTTAGCATTATCTGAATATGCGAGAAACACTCTACAGGTTGATATAAAAAAAAGATATGGGTATCTCATCGAATTCGTAAAATATTCGTTTCACCTTCAATGGGATTTACAATGGATTAGGAGATATCTAACGTATTTCTGTCGTCTTGTTGCAGCAAAAGCTGTGCTTTTTTATAGCATGCTTCTACGTTGTACTTGATACAATTTACTTTCAGTTATGTTATATAATAAGAGGCTGAACTATACAACCCAGGTACCTCGAAGAATAAACTAAGAACTTACTTCTATACTCATTTTAGTTCAGAAAGGAAAGACTCATGTAAAATTCTGGTAATTTTACCACTATTATATAGGTTAATAGGTTAGTCGACACTATCCTTTTTTTAATATGTTTATTCAGTTATATAAAAACTCAAATAATTCTATTACTGTTGAGAAGCAAAACAAGGTCTTATATTGTTGTTGGATGAATGGGAGGGGACCCTTATGGATCAAATTAAGTAGTAAAATATCCTGTATTCAGTTTCTTTCTGTGGGTATTTCCGGCCAGCCTATACATTTAAGAAGTTTAAAAGCCATATACTATCCGCAATTGCTTAGGCGTAGCTTTATCTTCCGAGCAAAAGTAGAGGACTCTCTTGATAATTCGAGGATATTTTACAACGCATTCTTACTTAGGAGTTAAGTATACCTTTAGAGTTATTCCATCCTGAAAGGAATTCATTTTCGGCAAGATAAATACAAATCCTTCCTTTCTCTGGAACCTATTACTAGGAAGCTCTTTTGCTTTATGAAAACAAGATTTTAATAAATTCTAACTATTAAGGGGAAATTCTTTTTAGTACTCGGAAGGAAAAGGAACCCTGAATTATACAATTCCTACCCCGTTTAAAGATCCGCCATTAGCTACCTTTTATCAATTACCAAATTCGACTTGTGCGGCAAAGGTGCCTCTGGGTTCATGCAAGCTACTCCTTATTGGGCAGGGCATATATAAGAAATTTCTCGTCAACACTCACAGTCCTATAGTTAAGTACTTTTAGGTAAGGTGGGGTCCCTTCATGAGGGAATTTAATGGTCTTTTTAAGTATTTATAGTCCCTTTATAGAATCCTTTGTTAGGTTAGATTTGAGCGCTGCCCTTCAGTAAAAAAAAAAAAAAGAAAAACAAAGCTGTTCTATTAGCTCGACTCATGCTGAACTAACTCTCCGTAAAAATTTACGATAAACCTAAACTTAGTTAGATATGGTACACTTATTCGCGGGTCAGTACACAATAGGGAATTACCTTAAAGCTTAACTATACCTTGCAGAACAGCCAATTCTTTTAGAAAGGGCCCCCGGTAGCCCTTTTTATAGAAGGAATTTTGCGGTTGCTTAAATAAAAGAGAGGTACTCTGATAGCGCAGACTTAAGCGGATTAACTCAATACACCTGGATTTCATATAAATTCTTGAAGGGGGACACGTATGTTTCGGTAGGCTTTAATTTGAGATACAAAAAATTTAGGCATTCGACCTTCTATAAGTATCCTGGGTAAAACTTGTTGTGGAGTTGAAGTTCTTTTCTGAGTTAGGGAGCTCTTATTAAAAAAAGTAGCTAATCAAAAAAGGGTACAAAAAACATAGTTTGTTTCTATAGCACAAAACCTAACCTAATAACCAGGATTCTTACTTATCAAGATATACGTTCTTCAGAGACAAATTTAACCTTCTATTTTACTCAATATGTATATCTAAATCTTTTAGGAGTAAAATTACAATATTGCAACGTCAAGGGAACAGATTCCAGGGAAGTAGGATATTCCTTTTGTTATATTATAAAGTAAAGCAAAACCCTATATAATAATCATAAGGGATTCTTCCTGGCTAGCCTTTTGTTCCCAGTTGGAATACTCGCTAAGCGTATATTATGTGTATATAAAGGAGAGCATAGCTACTTTTATGGGTTACTTACAATTTAATGTCTAGCAACTAAAATTTAGGAAGAACCCTTAGATTAAAGTAAAATCCCGAGCTACAAGGCATAGTAATAAAAGCAAGTTACTTACCACTAACTTATTCGAAAGGATACCAGAGTATTTCGTTGAATTCGAATGGTATGTTAATTCACTCAATTAGCGGGTGTCAACAGTTCGAATCGCGTTCAGAGCAGGTCCTTAGTTTGAAATTAAGAAAGAGTGGGCCTTTTCAAGTCTATACTTATTCTCTCTCTGAGTTCGAGTTAATAGGCTAAAAGAATGCTCTTGCAAAAGGAAAGAAACCTCCTTATATAAGGATACTCCATTTTTTCCAAGATAAACATAGAAATATACACGGAAGTACCTGACCTAACAACTTTGTACAAGCAATTCCGTTTACCTGCTGAAAACTCTTTATAGTTCTAAAACGCACTGGATATTATGAAAAGAGATTCGATTTGTGTATATAGTAAACTGAAAGGTAGGATTTGAGCTTGTCATACTCACGGGGCGATAAAAGAATTTCGGATTCCCTTTGTAAGAAGCCTTTTCTTCCTTGAAAAGCCTAAACTACTTAACTACAATTGAAAGCCTGAGCTAAGGATCATATACGACTTGAACCTGGTACACGGTGCTCCATTTCATCGTGATCTACCAGGGATTGTATTCTTAGTTCTTCTCACTCTGTTCGGAGCTCTTACTAACCTTTGACTCTTAGATTTAGAAAAAAGCTCAAGCGTATATTTATGTGAGTCCCCAGGTTCTGTCATGGAAAAGCAGTGAATAATAGAGTATTAGGTAGTAAGTGGTATGGAAAAGGTACTATGATTTCCTAGTTGTTAAGCCAAGCAAGCTAAGGATATATTGCTTGTAACTGCTCATTCTAAACCCAACAAATCTAAAGCACCTTCTTCCTTATGCCGGGTAATTTCAAGGTTGCTCATTTCCTACAGATCCCTCTAAAACCGGGAAAAGCGTGTAAAATCGAGGTCTTCCTAACCTGTGAACTTTGATCTTAAACATCGGTGTAAAGTCCAACAAGAAAAAGACTTACAAAGAAAAGCAAAAATTCGAATAAGCGCCTCATGTTAACAAGTATTGAAACCCGGTAGAACACCATGAGAAGCAGTAACGTGTACATGGTTAAAGACCGATAGGACATAGGAATAGGATAAATAGGAAACTCCCCTCCCCTTACATGTATAATAGTTTTGATTCCCCACAACCCTAGAGGATTCCTAATTGCAAATTCTTTCATTTACCAAGTAAGTGCTGCAAAAAAGTACACCACTAACTTAATTTAATATCCTTTTTTATGACAAATTTCTTAGCTTAAATTCTGTCTTATATAAACAAAGCCAATTACCATAAATAAAAAGAATTTTTATATTATAAAGCGCTACCCAGATATTTTTTGTAGGGCTCTATTGCCAAAAATACGCTTTTATATAAACAGGAAGCCCAAAGAAAACCTGGTTAAGTTCCATTTTATACTTGTTCTTTGTTTTCGTTTTGACAGGTTGAGGTACAGTTTTATTAGATACGGGGTTTGTAGCTAGATATTTAAAGTAAAAGGGATCCTTTAATATTTTACATGGGAGCTCTCTAAAAAAAAAGGGTTTCAGCCTGTGCAAATAACTTCAGGTTTTTGGAATTCGGTACTACTAAGTTAGTAATAAAAACGTACATACCCGTAGTATAAAGTTAGTTTCTCTTGTAACTTAGACCACTTTTATAACTCTTAAATATTCCTTGTTATTCTTGAGATTTGGGACAAAAAACTCAAACTATACCTTTTTAAATGGGCCCTTGTTAAGGACGAGATCATTGGTTATTAAAGAACTGGTTCGAGAACTTTAAATTCTATAAAAAACTACAGTAGAGTAACCGGGAGTTCACAAAGTGTCACATTTGGCTACTTCCATTTTTTGATTTGACTATACCCTTAAGCAAGGAATTTCCTTTAGTTAATAAATTGTAATAGGACACACAGAGAACTGTTCAGTACTACTCGAATTCAAAAAGGTTAGGAAAAAGAGAGTTGTACCTCAACAATCTTACTGTTGTTGTTCTTAAAACTTCGTTAAGAGTTTTTGTTTTCAAAAAGGAGTACTTAGTAGCATTTTGACTTTCCTAGTTAGCTTTATATTATATAGGAGAAATGCTAGAAATAGTTTTACTGATTAAGTCTTAGATTGATTGCTCAACTAAAGGTTTTGGGAGTAGCTTTTGGAAGAGTTATCAGGTGAAAGTAACAAAAATAAAGTTAGAGTTTTCGGACTTGGTAAATAAGTAATTACAGAAAAAGAAGATATTTCATTTATTATACATTACAGATAAAGACTTTCCAATAAAGGTTTAGGATAACGAATAAAGATGAAACCAAATCCTATCTAAGCTATTTTATAGAATACCTTTTATTACCGGTTCCGATACTAAGCTGTTTTTACTTCTAAGGCATTTGGGATCCCAATTTACTATTAGAATCCCCGAAATATTAAGCTTAACCTCTGGAATTGGAAACAAAGAAACATAAAAAAGAAATGCCTTACTTGAATGTACTTCCTTAATACCTTAACTAACTCTAAGTTTTTGATCAACTAGACTTCTAGGCCTTGCGCCCTTCCTTCGTTAACAGGGGATATCGCTGCACAATAATAACACTTTCCTTAAAATATCTATAAAATGTTAGAGACTCCCTTTTAAAGTGGAGCAGCGCTCAATTCCATAGCAACACCCCCCTGAGGTTTTTCTTGTAAAACCCCATCCATTATTGGAAACGGTTCTCTTATTCTGAGAGCCTATCCAGCGGATAAATAGAGTTCCACTTCTAAATTCTTTTGATTTATAACACTCCTGTCTAGTAAGCTCAAAAGGGAATATTTGCTTCTAGATGCCTACCTTCCTTATTTACGATCTAGTTAAGAGGACTACTTAAGTTCTTTAGTAACTTACTTCGTTAACTGGATTTCCCTGGATAATGTCGAAAGTTGGATATGTATGTAATATCAGTAGGTTTTAGTCAAATAAAGGTATAAATGTTAGAGGTACCCCTTTTTGTATTACTAAATTGAAACTCTGTAGAGTGCTTATGTAAACCGGATTTGGATTCCTGTACTAACTAAAAGGGTATACTTTCTTTCCTTACCTGGTAAACCCTAAATTTTCATTAAAAACTAAATTCTAGATCTACTACGAAAAGAATAATAAGTCGACTCTTTTTTATTAACTTTAAAAAGACTATCTATTAGTTGTATAGTTAATCAGGCTCTAAACCTAGTAGATTCCTTTTTTTATGAAAACATATTAATGATAAAGACCACAAAAAGGAAATCCCTATAATTAGGAGACAATAACACAAGTACGTTGCAAATATTCTCAAAAGAGTCTAGTACTGCATGAGTAAACCCGTTGAATTAGGGTGGGTATTATACCACTTTGTATATAGAAAATCTAATAGGAACTCTGGAGTTCTATTCCATAATAAAGCTTTTTGTTAACTTAGCTTAGAACGGAAGGCTTGACGTTATAGGTATAGTACCCATAAGGGATAATGGTAGCTTTTTTGCAAGATCATTCAGATATCCGTATATAGAGTATCTAGCTCGGTTGGTATAGCATTAGTAAAAAAATTATAAAAAGAATACCTCCTAAGCTCTAGTGAGATTAAAAACCAAAGTATCTTACCATAGCATTATATACAAAATACAACTACATCCTTAACCTTCCAAATTGTGAAAGAATAAAGGAAATCTCATTATATACACAAGGAGTTAGGATTAAAGCAGTTGCCGAGAAGCCCTTCTTTACTAAAACTTCAATCTATTATCTTGGTAAGTATCTCCATTAAACAGTGCTCTAATTAATGAAAGAAATTCTTATCTAGGCTGAATGTACATAGTAGAAACAACCTGGAGAAACTTGAAATTTTTAGTAGACCTTTATTACAAGCGAGGAATCTTCATCAAATACAGGTTAATGAAAATTCGTATTGTATTATTACGGTCACAAGGAATTACTACTCACGCAAACACACGTGTAAAATTTGAATAGCCGAATGGTCTTTATCTGATCGATTGCGCATTAGTCTAGTTTCCACCATACATATACTTATAGTCCTTACTAAAAGGGCCCTTTTAATTAACTCCAAAGGGGGGGAAAGGGTCTACTCCCTTTTGAATTGTATATTATAAAGCTCCCGTTTAGAGAGTTTAATCTCTAATTTTTATACATCACCTAACCCCAAAAGCTCTTTTCGGATATGCTATAGTATTATAAGCGCTCGTTTACTTAAGTACAAAGCCCTAGTTATTTTTTCTAAAACCCTTAAATAAAATAAACCTCATTATATTTTATAGTTTTATTCTTTGCTTAGAAAAGATTTCTTATATTACTTTATTGCTGAGGAAGGCCTAAGCCAGATCTTAGCAAATCCATGGACATAAAAAAGTAACATAGCTTTTAATCCTTTGGATACACTGTACCACTAGATTAAAATTTAAGGACTTCTCTCTGCATTTTCACAAAAAGTGTACGTATTCATTCCACAAAGAGGCTGTATATTTCTTATTATATTACTATATATCCTTAACATAGGTGTAGGAACCTCTAAAAGATAAAGGGAAACTTTCTCTCTATTTCGGTTGTTTATATTTCAGTATAAAGAAATCCCGATTTTCGATAAAAATTCAATTCAGCTAAAGTAAATCCGGATAGAAGCCCCTATATACTAAACTATAACTAAACCGTCTAAGATTATATTATAGAATAAGTTTTCGTCCTTTTGAAATAGGATCTATTCTCAAAAACAAATTTAGAAAGAAAGTTATAGCTGTTATGAAGTTAGTGATAGAGAGTGCAATTAGAGGTATCAAGAGGACATAGTCCTGGAGATACCAGAGTAAGCTACAGAATCCGAGTACAAGTTTACTAGCTAAAAGAGTTTTTACTATATTACTAGCACAAAACCCTCCCTGTAGTATAAGGGAAGGGTAGCCTAAGAAAAAGGAACAACTTCCAGGTGGATTATAAGCTACAAGATAAATTTAAATTACTAGTTTTTATTTTAAGTAATTAAAGGAATAGGTCTCTTAGTTAGGAATGGTTAATTAAGCTTAAAAACCCTTTTTCGAATATCCCGAATATACAAAAATGGACTTTCAAAAGAGTCTAAGACCGGCCCAAGGAACACTTTTATTATACCTTTTTTCTCTTAACTTAGGAAAGAGTTTCTTTATAGTACATAAAGTATCAATGACATCTCATACTCGTGAATTTGTAAAAAAAAAGGACTTTTTTAACCCCGCACTTAGAGGATAAATAGTAAAGCCCTCCAAGTCAGGTAGATAAAAGGTAGTAAGCGTTCTTTTAAATTGAGCAGGTTAAATAATCAAATTTTCTTAGAATAGTTTACAATTTTCAGGATAAGTATAAATGTTTAAAATAAAGTAGATTAAATGTTTTTTTATAGATAAGGGGGCTTTAAAGCTCGAACTCAAACTTTGTCAAAACTTCACTCTTATTAGGTAATTGACTTGACGGCTAGGGGTACTTTCCCAGATGTGTACTCTAGACGAAAAGGAACTCATTTAGGTTCCGTATTTTATATTATTAAGAAAGGTTCACGATAGTATAGGGTTCCCGCTTATGCCACTTTTAGTTAAAAAGCGTGGGTTTACAGGTATGAAGTCTTCTGTACAGTTCCTCATTAGTAATCAAACGTAAATTTTTAATTAAAAGGGGTTTGACTAAGGTATAATGGAAGTTCTTTTAAAGAACTCCCTGTAATACGAATTAGAAAGACGCCCCGATTAAGACTTGGCTCTGTTCCTAACCTGTCGGGTACTATGTTTCTTCTTAAGATCTTCTTATAAACTTTTAAATGTATCCATTTTTGAATATCAACAAGTTCGAAAGCGATTGCTTAAGTAAAGGGTTGATTAGTGTCTAAAGTCACAAAAGATGAGATTCTAAAGTGATACCACCGTAGAGCCCTCTGCGGTACCTCCATGTTTAATAAAATTCCTAACTATCCATATTTTCTGGGGTTCTCTCAGTCAAATAAAGCAAAGCACTCTCCATGTATAGTATATTATTAATAAAGATTTATAAGGGCTCTTAATTATTACTGGTAATACGTGATTAGGTATAATCCAGAAATCTTAGTTGATAATACATGGGTTCAAGTCCGGATAAAACTTATATTTAGAAAGGAAACAAGGAGGCTCCCTTCATATCACAAAACAGCGGGTAATTACTAGTATAGTCTGCGTCATATATAATGTATATCAACTTTATATTAATGGCGTGTCCTAACACTTGTATATAGTATAAAAAGCAAGTTTAGAGTAAAAAAGATATCATATAGTGCATTGATGGGTAAAAATGTTAGATGCTCCGTTTTTCAGTTTAGACAGCAGGTACTGGATAGAAGGGAGTTAGTTAAAAAAAGGTATCAAAAGTTGTACTAAGAAGTTCTTTAAGGATAGATATAGTACAAGAGTGAGCATTATCATCGAAAGCAGAGATAAAAGTAAAGCTTATACATTTGCATATTACACGGAGTATTTCTTTCTTGTTTGAAAAGGCAACCGCTTTAGATTGAGGTCTAGGTCTTTTTCTTGAAATGAAAATCACTTAAGTAGATAAAAAACTTAATTCACCTTTCCAGGAGCTCTAGTTTAAAATGTACCCTTTAGGGTAGGAGCAGTATAAGGAGTCATTACCTATTTCAGGCTAAAGCAAGAACAATATGAAGTCGTGGGTATAAGGAGGGTTACTTGAGGTCTCTATAGATTTGTACAAATGCGTATCTTTAATATTAAAATTCCTCCTTTGTGATTATGCACTACTAGGGGCTTCCCCCCTTAAATTGGAATAAGGTAAACCTAACTTTTAGGGCGAGTCCAAAAACGGGGCGTCTTATAGGGAATTAGTTCTAGCTCGAGCTTTTACGTTAGCAGCAATAAGGGGGTCCCTCATTTTACTTTATTTCTCTAAAATCTACACTAGGTTTCTTATTTATAGATTGCTTACCCGAAACACTATCCGCTCCGGTGCGCTCTACCGGGTCCTGCTAAAAATAAATATTCTAAAAAAGTACAGGTTAAGTTATCATGAAGACTAAGATAAGTAGAGATATTAAGAAAACCAAGGTTACAGAAAGCAGGGCTACAGAAGACAAAGAAAGCGTCTCGTAAGAAAAAGCAGGGATATCACAAAGATCCTTGAAGAAGGGAATTCCTCGAGTTTAAATTAAAGGGATAACCTAAAAAGTGAAAAAAAAAAGCTACCATATCAGCGAGAAAATATCTACATTTCAGGTAGGACTCTTGATTCAATAACTTGAGAAAAGTAGTAAGTAATAGTTTAACATATATTGACAAAAAATTATGATCATAAAGGAAACCTTACATATAATACCTGAGTAGCTCTCCAGTGCAAAAGTTTACAAATATAAGAGGATTCCTATAATCCATTTATCAAGGTTTCAAATATTACAATGAAATGAAGATTCTAAAGGAATTAGACGCAGTAATAAATTCTATACTCAATTTTGGTTGATTTTTGATTTTTTTAAGGGTCTCCTAATAGACGCAATTGGAGTTTTAGGTCTTTGCTTAATCTTGCATATGAGCTAATGATTAAAGTAAACTTTAATTGCTTTTTCTTTTTTATTTTTAATAGGTAAATATGTAAAAATGAAGTATTCTCAAGAGGATATACCCCAAAGAAAAGGGTCTTTGTGACACACTAAGAATGAAGAAAATAGAATACCTAACATAATAGCATAACTAGTCTTTATACATGGGCGAGTAGTAATAGTAATAAATAGTAATAAACTCCTAATGAGCGAGAGCCGTAGGGTCTAAGCGCACACTTATCAACAAGGTCCAGGATCCTATTAACACACAGGTATAACCAAGGGTAATAACAAGGTTTATTTTTTTGCATAGTTGCCGCTAAAATTCTTATCTTATTTTTCACTTGAAGAGTCCTTTTTAGTTTCTCTAATAGAACTCATAATGGAATGGGTATTCCAAAAGGTTTCTATTATACAAGGGCTCACAAAATAGAAAATGTATAATTTTTCATGTATTGATATCAGGTTGATTTCTATTTTAGGGACTCCCTTTGAAGGAATCCTACTTTGTTTAAGAAAGCCTTTTCTTATTCGGTTGGTTTAAAAAGAAATAACTAGAGTTCTACAAGTTAGCCTTTTTCTATAATCAATTTCAAAAATCTGGTATACTTATATACTCAGTAAACCGGAGACGGTACAAATTAAACCCTTATCGACCAAATAAATTTCCCTCGGAACTATTCGTATCAGCTCTATAAATATGAAAAAAAAAAAGGATTCTTTTCATTGATAACCCCCTTCAGGTAAAAAAAGATTTTTCGCAAGGGAACCTCTTAGGTTTATTTTCTTATATATATAACTAGGAGTTCCTCATTTCGTAAAAAAGTACCGTGCTAAAGCTATAGACAACTTAATAAATTGATATGCAATCCCAATAAAATAATAAGGGTTTCGAATTCTTTGATTTCTCTTTTAAAAGACTAAGAAAAAGAAGTTTCTATAGAATATTTTTGAGTTTTGTTTAGTATTGAGAATTCTAATAATAATCCTAATAATAAAAGGTGCCCCTTAGTCTTTTTCAGGATGTAGAATTCCTTTGTTATAGACTAAAAGGTTTCAAAATGAATTCTTTCGCGTTTAGATAGTAAAGGAAATTGTTCATATTTCATTTTATTGGAACGGGGTGCATATTCTAGAGTTAGGGCGAGTTTGAAATCTATGCACAGGTAATTTTCTCATATGAGTTTCCGTTTCTATGTCTTTTTTTAGTGAAAGCGGAGCACTGAAGGGGTAATTTAGGGAGCACCCTGCTTTAAATCACACTCGGAGCTAGTATTAAAACCCGTTTTAGGGAAACTCCTATCTCAATAAGGGGATCCTTTCTTAGCTTGTCAAACAACAAGTTGGGGAGACTTTCAAGAATCTTTTAAAGCAATATGATAAAAATAGTTAAAGAATCCTTTCTTATCTGCTTAGAAGTGGACTTGGACCACTGACATACTTATTCATATACCTGTGCTCTACCGCCGGATTCTTACTGCCATTAATTCAGATAATTAAGACATACTCTTTACCAAGATTGTAGCTCAGAAAAGTTTGTAGTCTAGGTATTAAGTATTAAGATTAAGAAGAGGATTACAGGTCCGGATAAAGGCTTAGAATGCAGTTATAGGTAGACATAAGAAGCAAGTACAAGTAGGAGTATGAATAAGGAGTTATTGGTATAGGATATAGATAAGTAACTTAGGGTAAAAAGAACCCTTATTTGTTTAGGAAACCCATTTTGTATTAGACTTTTCCGGAAATACTCGTATAGTATCCTTATAATTCCTGAATTTTCAATTTCAGTAGCTATAAAATAAAGAAAGGACTTGCCTTTGTGTTCCTATGTTTTCGGGTTTCCAATTCTCGATAGTAAATAGTAAAGAAATCGTGGGGAGCTCTAAAGCTAAGCTGAATAGAAGTGTTAGGGGGAAGCAGTGAAGCAGTAAGCCCTAACAAGATACAATAACTGAAGGAATCTCTTACTAAAGTATTAAGGAAGAGGCACTCCAGGAATTAGACTTCTCACAGCTCCAGTAAGCAGCCTTGCTTTCCATAGGAATTGTTGAGAAATTGCCTAAAGTTTTGAAGTCTATAAAGTTAAAAAGGGTCCTCTTCCGCAGATTGTGTATATTAACGGGGAAGCTTTTTTGCAAGTTCGAACTAAATAAGGAGAGTCTATTTCTGGCAAGGCAGCCCTTTAAATGTTATTTTCCCACTTTAGAATTTACAGAATACAACATAGTTATAGTTATAATATTTTCAGATCTCAAAATACAAGAGTAATATGCGATTCATTTTCTACTTGTATAGAGCGCGGGACTTAACCAAGATCAAAGGAGGAAGCTCTGTGTTGTTGACAGGGGCTCTTACCCTACCCTAACTAGAAGGAGTTTCTACGGAAAACTCTTCCTGGTTTAGGAGGTCCTTGAGTAAGTTACATCTTTAGTTGCTGTTTGTAGGGTATGGGTTTTACGAATGAACCTTTCTCTCCCTAGACTGTTCTTTGTTTACCCGCCTTATCAGATAATTGTGAGGGAGAATGAGTAACAAACAAGTAATATGTGCTTAACAAGAAGAATCTTATATTAGTCTTAGTCAAGGAAAGGGGTTGGTTTCCTTGAATTTGGATTTATGATCTTAAGGGGTCTAGTATAAACCGGGGTTATTAATAAAGACAGGAGATGGGAAGTCTAGTTTAGGAGCTTACTTACAGGAACCTAGAATATAGAAGAAAAAGTTTTTTTTTAGACAACAGCTAGGAGCCCCTTTTTGGAGGTTATAGGTTTAGGACAGTTATAGGTAACAGTATAGCTCATAGGAGTATAGCTACTAGAGATAGGTATAGCAGCTAAGATCAAGACTAACAAAGCTATGAAGAGTAGTACAAAGACTAAGAAAACCTAGGCATTAATAAGAAACAAGGTAGCATTTTGAATACTTAATAAGGAGTTAGCTTAGCTAGGCAGGAATGTTTAAAAATCAATGAATTAAGAATTGGTTATAGTAAACCTTTGTCTAATAATAAAGGAAGCTTCCTTAGGATTCCTAGAAAAAAGTCTAAAGGTGTAGTAGGTAAAGCAATTTCTCCTTGATCCACAAGAATGAGGAATAGTAGATATAATTCTAAAAAAGGTAAAAGCTTCCTCTTCGTGCTGGCTCTGCTGAATCTGAACAAAAAACGAATGCTAAAAAGGACTATTCTCTATGCTACCCTTTACCTATCTCCTTTTAAAAACAGAGTTCTTCTCTTCGGAGAGTTTAGTACTAAATATTGGCTAAGAAGTCTTTGTGTTACAAGTTTTTTTTATACTTGAGAATAGTGTTTACTGTCGCAGTGCCCCTTTACAAGACAAGAGTAGTTATATCCGTCAATCTAAGGGGAACGAGTTTCTCCGAGAATATAGTACCAAGCAAACCATGGGAAATATTCAAAGGTTTAATAAATAAGGGGGGACAATTCTCCTTCATTATATTACGAAATTCTATGGATAGTTTTGAGTTATTACTCCAACCGGATTTTATCATGTACAATGCTAATTTGTAGGGGCGGCCCAGATACTTCTTAAGACAGAGCCACTTTTTTTTTAGAAAGGCTAGCACATAGAAATTTCTGCCGGTTCTGGTCTAGGCTCGGAGATGCGGAGGGGTTGCGAATAAAAAGCCACGGATTCAGAGGATTCCTTTTGAAAGTTGGAATTTAACCCTAGTTATTCTTCAACCTTTACTTTAATAGGGGCTCTTTCTTGTTCTTATTGCTCCTGTTCCGTATTCTGGCAGAGACTTTCAGGAATTAAAAAGAAAAAAACTAAGACGTCGGAAAAATGTTAAGTGATTGTGAGCTTTAAAATAAAAGGAATCTGAATATCGGGAATAAGTTAAGAAAAAAGTACAAATACAAAAGACTTGAGGGGTTCTCTTGATAAAACCACTAAGAATTTAAGAAAGTAAGGATTTCCTTTTGGGGTCGGTTTCCTAAGAGCTTTTTTAAAACCCTCTAAATCTTTTAGAAAGGGAAGATAGGTATGTATATGTTAGGATTCAGTAAGGTACTTCTAAGAGTTTTCCTTACCTTAAAGATTCTGATTATCAGGTTTTATAGAATAGTCTAGATTTAGGATGGTAACTAGATGGAACTCTTTGAATTGTAGCTCTTAATGTTTGTAATGAATCTCACTTTCATGTCTAATGATCCCGCAGGCAAAGGAGTTCTTGTATCGCAGTTATAGAGGTATGAAATTCACTATAAGCTAAGAGGAAAGCTCTAAATTATTCTATTGGAGGTTAAGAATACTCTATATTTCAGATAATTGTATTCTTTTGAGATTAGGAACTTACTATACTATCTGAATTGGTATTCCACTGTTTAAGCGGGTAATTTAGGTATAGATAACTGAATAACAGATTATACAGATTCTTTGAGAAGTCCTAGGAATTTCCCAGACGGTTTAGGAACTCTATTAGTGGAGCTCAAACTCCTTCCTCAGCTAAGCCAAACCAAGTGGAGCTAAAGGGAAAGCCAGCCGCTAATGGAGTTTAAGATAGAAACGTATTCATTCCTGTGTTCAAGGAATTGCAGCTAATTAAAGGATAACAGAATAAGTAACTATTTATTTCTTAGATTCCTTGGATTCCAGGGAACTAATTCTTTGTTGGCTAAAGGAGAACAGATTGGCTTTTATTTCTCTGTTTTGGAGTTAATGTAAGGATGGTAGAAACCGGATTTTGTTTTAGGAAAGAAATTCATAAGTTTAAACCCTCCAATTATTCTAATTAGAGCTTTGTTTCCTGGTTGTACCTGCAAAGGAGCTCCTCTATAGAAAAGAGTATGGAGTCATTACTATCCTGTAAAGTTGAATTTTGGTTCTAAACACATCTATCTCAAGTCTCTATTACTGGACCCTATCGATAAGCGGCCTCTCTATTTTCAAGCAATATAAATTAAAATGTCTAGGATCCGAGTTCTTTCGTGTCTCTTTAACTCCTGAATAAGAATCTAAACTCTTTTTGCCTGCCTATGATTATCCCTCTCTTAATTTATAGGGCCCCTAACTGCCCTAAATTGTAGTAAGTATATAAGTGCGGGAAAGTCTTTTCAAAGCAGCTGCGCTATATAAGTATAGTTCAAAAGGATACGCTTGTTTTTCTTTTTTGTAGGTATTTGGCTCTATTCTATAAAATATTAAATTTCCTTTTGGGCCAAGTTTACTCGTTATATAAGCAGAAGAGATACAATAAGGGTAAACAAAATCTGTTTAGTATAAGCAGCCAGCAAATTTAAAAGAATTTTTATTCCATGGGTCCCCTTTTAGAAATATCAGGGCTCTTTGCAGGGGAGTTTTTTTGTAGCATAAAAAGGGACTTTCCCCAGTCAATACAAAGTAATAGGAATTTTGCATTTCCCGCTTTAAAGCAATAATTAAAATACTTTGGTTATAAAAATTTAAGATACCAGATAGAATTCGTGTTGGCCAAGAAACCTTTACAAACTTCTGCTTTGGACGCGGTAGTAATAAGGTTCCCGTTATTAGGAATGTTAATTGCCGGTAGAGACTGTAAGCTAAACACAGGGACTTCTAAGAGAGTTATTGAGAGTTATTACATAAAAATTAACAAAGGGACAGAAAAGTCGAAAGAAATTCTCTCCGAAACTTGAAAAAATTAGCTTTGCCTCTTATGAAATTTAGATTACTTTATTCTTTAAATAGACAACTCCTGAGTGAACCCAAAAAGAAAAAAATCTGGTCGCCCCTAGTAAGTAAAGCCCCTTTTATATTAAAGAGTGTAGCATTTCTTTTCATCTCTTATCTGATAAAAAAAAAGCATTCCCTATTCAATAAAAGAAAGGCCTAAACAAGAGTAACTGCCCTGTTAGGATTTTATTACAACATATTAAGAGTCTACTAACTCGTGCTAGGTAGAACAGAAATCTCTTTGAGACTAGAGGTTTCCTTTTATACAACGAAAGTGCATCCTATTCGAAATCAATGACAGCATTTCTAGCCCCAATACTATTCAAGCTCCCCTAGCCTAGAGGACTGCCTAGGATCTCGTACAAAAGGTATTTCCTTTACAATAAACCCCCGGATAACACAATTGTAGCTTGTAGCTAGAGTTTTTTTAGGGCTCCTAGTTAAAAAAAGAGTAAGGGTCCCGCTTTAGGGTATTTCACATGTGTGGGAAGCTTCTTTGCGGGTATAGATCTCTTATAACGTATAATTTACTATTCATTTAATTCTTATTCATAAGCTCTGGGTTATTTATTCTGTTATAATTAAAAAAGGGATACCTAGGAAAGACTTAAGAATCAATATTTAGAAAACAAATTGACTCATAACTTATAGGGAATACTTCTATATTAATTAAAATTAAGGAAATCCAAGCATAACTTTAAAGTTCTATTTGTACGGGGAGAGGCCACCTTTATTTATATAAAGGGCGGTTTTTTTCTCCTCTAGGATTTCCCTGGGCAATTGTTTGACCCCTTACTGTATTAAATTACAAAGAATCCCTAAGTTTCTTTTACTTCTAATAAATAATAAAAGTCAGAGAGTATTCTAGAGTGTGAATTTTTATTGTGGAAGGATTCATTTCTTACATTTTTTTAACCTCTCTTACTGGGTTTGCAGACTCGAAATTATTTCCTTGTCGAGTAATTCCGAGGGTGATACATATTATTTTTAGCAGGGCTGTCTTAAAGCATTAAGGGTTTACTTTATTTCTAATTCTAAGTTTTTTATTTTGGCTCCTGACTTTAATTTAATTATAGAAAAAAAAGAAATTCTAATCTGAAATTTCTGGCTTTTATTTCTTGTGTTATAGTCTAGCGAGGGCCCTTACTATTACCACTATTTGAGAGTTTTTAAGTATAAGTATAAGGGTTGTTCCTATTAAATTTCAGGTTTCTAATTCTAAAGGGAAGCAGCTTTTCTTGATATCCTGTTTTAGGTATTAGGGTACCAAAGTACATTTATAAAAATAGGGAATTCCTAAATATAGTAAGGGTTTCGATTCTTATTATCTTATGAAAGTAGTGAAATCCTATAGTTCTGTGCTTTCTCGTGGTTCTTTGCAGTATCCTATAAAGGTTTTTTAAAAAGTTGAAGTGACAGTTTTTTTTTCCTTTGGTGTCATAATGTCAAGTAAGACTACAGGCTACAAGAATACACTAACTTCGAGCATCCTAGCTACAAGGAAGAATTTCCTTCCTACTAAGAATACTGGTCTAGCAGCTAATACTAATAATAATCGAGCTATGAAGACGAAGAAGTAAGTCCTCTTACTCTAGCCTGGGAAAGCTCATTAACAAATGGGAAGTTCATTGGCAGGCTAGCTTTCAGATAAGGGAATCTCTAGAGAAGAGAGTACACTTCCAAGCGGTAATGGGATAGAAAGGAGTTACATAAACCGGGATTATCGTGTTGCTTGTAAGCAAATTCTTGTTCATATGAAGGTATAGTACTATGCTGTACAAAGGTAACATTAGTAAAATAAAGTAACGAGAGACCATTCAACATTTCCAGTGGAGGTACTTTCTTGTTGTACTAATTTCTTTAAAACCCTACGATAAAAGACTCTGTTGTAAGCCGGTTCAGGACAGTGGTGCTGCTAATGGATTCTAGGAGAACATATTCCATATTATTGTTTACATTATTATTATTTACCTGATAACCGTAACTATAGGAGCTTTCTATTTCTGACTTGTAAAAGAGTTTCTTAGTTTATGAAGGAGAATTGTTTAGTTTAGGTAAAGCGGATAATCCAATTTGGTATTCCGATCTTTCTTAGCTTGAGGGTAGTGCATTTCGGAGGTTTAGTGTAGCTTTGAGGACAGTCCTAGGAATTACCCTGTTTACTTTAGGAAAGAACTCTCTAGTATTCTTGTATTGAGTGAGGAGTACTGAGTATATTCTCCTAGGAGTAATTGTTATAATGGAAACTGACATTGACAGTGTTGCTTTGAGAGTAGATTCCTAATCAGTGTATCAGGGTGTACCAATCCTTTCATGTCTAAAGGAATAAACAGATTCTCTTATTCCTAACTCTGAGTCTTAGTTCTTTTGAGGGTAGATTCACTATAAACCTCTTTGGAATTTGTTAGAGTACTGAATTAGGGTTTAGATACCAAGGAGTGAAAGATTTGGAAACCAGGCTGATATTGTAGTAAAGAATTGAAGCTAAAAGAGTTCCTGTTTTGGAGTTTATAAAGGAGTCAATGTATAAGGTACATTCCGATAACTACTTTTTCTTAGACACCTTATTTGTACCAGATTCCTGGGATTGCTGCTATTTCAGGGAAAGCCCGCAAATGAAGTCTAACCTTCTGTTAGAACTCTCTAATTAGGTGAATCCACCAGTCTCTGTAATATAATGAATAGAATGTACTTCTTCTTAGGAACCAACTTAGGAACCAACCCAACTAGAAATACACACTATTTCTAGAACCATTCATTTAAGTCTAAGCATTACCATATCCTAAAGCGAAGGTTGAAGTGCTATGAGAGGATTACTAGAATGGATAACAAAATTCTTTGGTGCTTTCCTTTTTTATGAAAGAAAAACAAATAGTAATGAAACAAGCAATAATGAAACATGGATACAAGGTAGAGATAACCTATTCTGTAGCTGGCAAGGTAGAACTAAAGGTACCAGAATCAGAGTAGACAATTACTGAAACATGCTAGCGAAGAACTTGAGTTGAATGGCAAGCACAAAATAAGAAGTTGAATTGCTAGGCGTGGAAAAGTGTTCAGGATACCTCTAAGCTGTTTGTAGTACATTTAACCCAGAAATGTTGGATTTACCCTGCTTTCCAACCTAACTAACATCTAATAAACCACTTGCTAATCTGTCAGTACCAACTACTTCTTGAGAACCAAACTCTAAAACCTCTGTGTAATCTGTAGCTTGTAAGTCCATTTCGCGTTTCTTGATTATTAAATTGATACTGAGTTGAGCAAGTACTTATCGCAAGGCGGAAGGGTTTCTCTTCGGGGTTTATACAAATCTCTTATAAACTTCATTTGCTAAAATGTAGATGGATAGCATTCCCAACTTCGACTGCAAAGATAGTACAGAGCCGACTTACAAGGACACAGTCGAATTGCTGTACTGTTGATACACAGTATAGGCTAGCTAGGCTCGTACAGCTCCTTCTCTACTGTCAGCCTAGGAACCAGCCGAACTCTAATTCCACCCTTTGCGATCATTCCAGTTACAGTTGTTGCAGATGAATTAATTGGTTTAGGAATACTAAGAAGAATTAATACACTGACTGTAAGTACTATTATTAAATCTTCCTAACTCCTTCATTCACTTGCTTAGGACAGTTAGCTCCACCGGAACATGGGCCTACTTGACAGCTTGCTCTTGCTCTGACACAGTTGTTACAGTTCAGTGGTTGCTAGACTAGAACTGGATATACCCGAGTCTTTGTATGCTTATTATAATAAGACCCAGAAAAAATTCCAATAGAAAGAAAGGGTCCTCTTACTCTTTTCAAAGGAATATTCAAATGAATAAATAGAGAATCAAGTTTCAAGTTGGTTATAGCCTTTTTAATTAGATATGCTAAGGTTTTTTTAAAGAAAGGTAGGTATTGTGAATAAGAAGATAGGGATAGCTCTAGGTCTAGGTATTAAGGGGGTATTTCGAAGAGTAACAAAGGCTACAGAAACGTTGATAGAGAGAGTAAGAAGTTGATAGTTATTAATAAGAAAGGGGTACAGGTATGAGTCATAAACAGGTTTGGGGTAAGGCAGTGTAATTAAGGTAGTAAGCAGTGTGGCTATAGAGTCCGGTGGTCTATACTAAGACTACTCTCCTCCTAATAAGATAGTAGGGAACCATAAGATAGAACCCACAAGCTGCAGAGTAACAAGAATCCTACCCTAAGATCCTAACTCTAATCATAAGAAAGAAAGCTACCAAGGCTTATGAAGAGTAAGCTACAGAATCCAAGTATAGCTCTGAAACAAGGGATACAGAAGACTAAGAAAATGAGGTATAGCCCGGGGGAACTAAGAAGATAGGTATGATACAGAAGAGAAAGTAAGCAAGAGCTTTTTTAGAGGGTTATCCATATCCTATTATTATAACTAAACTCGTTCTCTTCTCTGTCTCGAATCGGTCCACTTTCAGTGCTGTATTCTGTAAACCAACTCATTCAGGTGTTTGCCAGTGGAGCTAATGTATCTGCTTTCGCAAGGTAAAGCACTCTCTTAGCAGTCAAGGGAAGACTGTCCTTCTAAAGGGGGCGCCAAGTGCTGCTATCTCTAAGCAAGCCAAGTCAAGATCTATGTCTGTGCCGGTAGAAGTCAAGTAAATAGAAATGGATTCTCTTGTAAGTGTAAGCAGTAGATCTTAGAATTTATTGACTTATAGAATTTCTTTGTTCTTGGCAAAACAGAATATAATAACAGAAGACAGAATTCCTAAAAGTAAGGTCTATCTAGGCCAAGGAAGGTGTAGCAGAGGGAAAGCTGTCCTTTGTAAGTGGAGTTGAAGGCTAGCTTGTCAGCTAGGACAGAGTTTCTTGCTTGAGGGAAGACATTTCCAGTGTAGCTTTTTATAGTCCCAATTCTTTCCATTTTTAAGGTTGGAATTGAGTTATAAAAAAGCCTTTGACTTTAAAAAATAGCTTGCTTTTCTTAAGAAACTATTAGCACAAGGCAGCCCTATTCTTGTAAACAATGAGGTACCTGATTGGGAATAAGAAAGTACAGCATTATACCTATTGTCGAGGTTCGGTAACTTATATAGTATAGCGTATCTAATATCTAATAAGAATTTCCCGCCAACAGAAGGAATAGCTGTAAGAGAAGTAGGAACATGAGCTGGAGTAGGAAGAGGAACAGAATAACACTGAATCTCTTGTTCTTGTAAATGAGTCAGAATAAAGATATGATAATGATATTTCCTAGCTTGAGAGTAGATACCTCTAACTAATCAGATTTGGCAAAGCTGGTGCACGTATCACCAGGATTTATCCCTTTGTAAACAAAGAAATTTAAGGAATTTCCTATCCATTTCGGGTAAAGAGTATTCTTTAAACCAACCAAGTAAGAGAATTCAGGGTCATGCGTCGGTATCGCACATTGCTTACAATGGAAAACTTCTCAATCATAACCCTGTGAATTTAGGTACTTTTTCTCGGTGCACGAAACTCATGTTTGCCATTAATTATTATGTCTAATTCATGTCTAGAAATGGGAATAACCGGTAGAATTACATATGTCATTGCTGTAGCATAACTTGATTTACTAAGTTGTCCACACCGAACTAGAAATATTGAATACCTATCCTCTTGATCTTATCTTATCAGTAACCTATTCTCAGTGCCAGCTCGAACCTCTGGAAGCTGTGCTCTTTGGAAGCTCTTTCAGTTGGTAGTGATGCTAAAGGAATAACATAAACTGATTCTATTAGTTGTAGCTAAAGTAAGTGCTTCTCTAAACGGATAAAGATAAAGGAGTTCACAAGATTGTAAGCAGGCTGTGGCAGGCATTCCAAGATAAATCTTGCCTTTTCTAGATTCTATTTGTTAAATATAAACACTTCCTTAAGGAAAGTACTGATCCGCAGGTACATAAACTGATTCTAACAGATTCTAGTCCAAAAGGAAGTGTAAACTCTACTAGCAGGCCAAAGCTCTTTGTATTGTAAAGCTGTCAAGCAGGAGATAGAAGTCTTCCGATAATGTATTCCTGTATTCTGGGTTTTGGGTAGTTCTAAAGCTAGGATTATCTCCAAAAGGTATGAAAGACTTTATTCTATAGTTGCGGAAACTTAGCTTTACCTTAGATGGACCTTGCTTTAGTAGTATCCTTACTTGTGTAAAAGATAATTGTAGCTCTTATATTTCTGGAGAGTAGATTCCTTTGTGAGATCTAGTAGAGTCCTAAAATATTCTACGGGAACTGGAGTTTATGAGGGTGTATATTCCTTTACAATGTAGCTCTTGGCAAAGTAAGCTTCTTGAGCTAATTCATTTTTGTGTTTGTGAGATTCCCTTATACTGTTTAGGATGGTACTCGATATCACTCTCTAAATCTCTTGTCTTTCAAGGTAGAAGTTCTTAGTTTCCTTTGAGAGTATCTTCCTTGATAGGATTAAGATCTTGTATACTCTCAATTGTAGTGTTCTATTGGAGCAGTTTCCTTAGAGTACTTTATTTAGGGATTTTCTTTTAGATTCCTAGGAGTTAAAGATTCTAAAGCTATTATGATGCTATGGCCCGAGTTACTAGAGCTTTAAACTTCTTGATTTACCGGTACATTATTAGGGTATTTCCTTGTTGTTAGTACTTACTCATTGGAGAACTGAAACTCATTTCATACCTTTGTATTCTTGGTAAAGCTTGATCTAAGCTGATAGGCCGTAAAGGAGTATGAGACATAAACCAGATTCTATTTCTATTGATGAGGGTTTCAAAAAGTAAGTATCTTTTATTTGTTGTGAGTGCTTTTCCTGTCTCTCAAGTCTTTGGGATTAGTCTTTTTAGTCTTTGGGAGAATGTAAATCCCTTGATATATAATGTAACTTGATGGATTATTCTATTGATGTTACTTTCCTATTTTAGGCTTTCTAGTATCTCTACTTTAATAACAAAAGGAAGTTCATTGGCTGTAAGGAAAGTTTCTGATAATTAGTAAATGTAACACTCTGAATTGTAGCTTTGGTAGCCTTCAATTTTTCTATTTGTTCGTAATTCCTTTTTAAAAAAGGGAAGATTGCTTTTACAATTTAGAATTCTGTAGGTATTGTCAAGCTAAGCTGTTGCAGCTGCTAAAGCTAAAGGAGTTACTGGATTCACTTACTTCAGTTTTAGATAGATGATACACAATATAGGATTCTCTTTATCATGTTTGTTACCTAACCGAGCTTATTGTAGCTATTTGTCCTTAGAGTTCCCTGAGAGTAGAGTCCTGGGATAGGAGTTTCGTACAGATTGTTTAGGATTTATAAGGAAAAGCCGGTGCCAGTAAAGAAAGAATTGAATCTAAAATTCCTTAAACTGAGTTCCCGTTTATTTAGTAGTTTGTGATAGTCAAATCAATTATATGCCTAAAGGGTTTTTTAGTTTTATAATCCTAAAAAGGAAAACTTGTATTCTAATAGCTGGTAAATCATAAACCAGATTCTATTATAAGTATAAGGTCTGAATCTCTATGTCTTTTGCTCCGGACGGACGAGGGTAACAACCTACAACCTATTTCCATAGATTTAGGGACCTCTTAGAACGTGTAAGAATTAGAGAATGGTAGGGATGAAAGACTAGAGCCGCTTAAGGCACTTATTCTATATTCTATACCGAACACTGAAAACTAAGGATAACGGAATTCTGCAAACTCTAATAGTCAATAGCTAATGTTTCTGTATCTCGGCAAGGTAAAGGGTGGCAGGAATTCCTA
The DNA here is from genome assembly GCA_036897625.1 of Pelargonium cotyledonis. Taxonomy (NCBI): domain Eukaryota; kingdom Viridiplantae; phylum Streptophyta; class Magnoliopsida; order Geraniales; family Geraniaceae; genus Pelargonium; species Pelargonium cotyledonis. The sequence goes on from JAYMTA010000012.1 coordinate 47,829, forward strand.
GTTTGATTTAAGGGCTACATTTCTCGGCATATGGACTATAAAGGACTCAGGTTTCATAATGAATCTAGGCAAGGAAGAACCTTAAACCCGGATTAGAACCGAGGAAATACTTGTCAATTGCAATTGTTTAAACGGGTATGGGATATCAGGATATAGAGAATCTCTATAAATAAAGTTGAGGGCTGTAAAGTGTCTATTATCTAAGCGATTCTTAAAGGAACTTGGTAGATAGCCTTTGAAATAAGGGAGAGTGCTAGGACGACGGGACTTAACTAACCATAAGACTTTCCATTCCCATTTGTACTTTACTTTACTACTTAGCATTTAGTTAATCCTATAAAGAAATTACCTTTTAACCGGATACAGGTACGAACCCCAACAGGGAACTCCTTACGACGCACCCAAACTAAAGTGTATATTAGTTATTAACGTCATTAAATTTCCAATAAGAGAAACAACCTCAAATAGGTATTAACAAAAATCCGGTATATCGGCTTTGGTATTCAGTAGTAACTTAAATGCTTTCCTTGGTGCTGTTACTAGAGCTCTCTCTTCCTAGCTAAGCCTGCAACACTTCCTTAGGCTCTCCAAGAACAAGTCAATCGGTTTTTAGGGTTTTGTCTTTATTGTTATTACTATAGAGAGGATAGAAACTTAGAGAGCTTTCTATCTATTGTCTTAATCCGATATCTGTGTTTGCTAATTTGTAAGCCGGTGTATTAATAAAAATGTATATAAGAATAGCATTTTAAGGACTAGCTATTGACTTATCTACACTCTCTACTAGGAATTAGGCACTCCTAGAAAGAGGAAATTTCTTAAATAGAAGAGAAACACATACAATTTTGATGCATCTCTAAGTAGAAGTTAAGTGGAATGCCGTTGGTTTATGTTTCGAATTGGAGGAGAACTGAATATGAATATAGAGAATCCCCTCTTTGTAAGCCAGTGAAGTTCTTTGTTTGCAGCTAAAGGAAACGAGCCTAAGGAATTGTAGCTCTTGTCGAAGCAGTTGGAATGTCTTTTCCAGTGTAGCTTTGAAAGGTTTTCAGTCTTATCAAAGAGGCCGTTTAGGGAAGCACGGCTTACAGAGCTAAGTGTGACTCAAGAAAAATGAGTATCAATATCAAATTAGGTTGTGTACTGGGGGTTCTAGTCTGATTAGAGTTCCCTTTTGAATTAGAGTAAAGAATTTCTAAATCCAGATCAAGGACGGTGTAGCTAAGTCTAAAGGTGGACAGTTGAAGAAGTACTCTTAGCCGGTAAAGCAAAAGGAGTTCAGATAATTGTATTCTTTGTTTGGCAGTGACAGTCAAAGTTTGTGCAGAATTCTCTATACAATTTTAGATTTGATAAGGAATACCGAGTCAGTAGTCAAGTGAAAGAAGGAATTAGGGGATTAAGAAACAGGAGATAATGGAAACCAGTCCAAGTCCAGTTTTGCCTTGAAAGCGAGCCAATTACATGCTTCTTAGCTAGTCAGTAACCGGTTGGAATGTCTTTGCAAGGAGAAGGGGAGTCTGGACTGACCCGATCTATCCTATGCAGTTGAAAGCAGTCCAATGTATAGAATATGTTACTTTTAGGACATAGATACAAGAAATCCTTTCTTCTCTTATCGTAAGAGTTTAAGATATAGATTCTCTTAGTTTTGTGAGAGTAGATTCCTTTGTGAGATCTAGTAGTTAGTATAATTAATTGTTTAACTTTATAAGGGACCTCAGGACTACGCACTCTAAAGAAATAGAAACTCTTCCGATTGCTATCCAAAGCTAACTCTCTCTTAAGAATAAAACCAAATATCCAGTCAATTTTCAAAAGTTATTAAAGAGTGGCATCAATACATGGCCTAAGTTAGTCTCGGTAGAAAGGAATTTCCCTATTTTATTTTATTTTAGGATAGCTTGACGGCTCTTCGGACATATACTTTGACTTTTTTGAATTAGCTTTACTAAGGCAGGGGTCTTACTTTATCAAGAGAGGTTCTCTAGGGGCTTTTTGAAATTATGTATATTTAAAGCGAAACTCGGGGAATCTTTCTACTGCTAAACTCTGAGTAAGCGGTTTTCACAGAGTAGAGGTATACAGAAAATCTGACAAATGACAGAGATTCAAAGCAAATTACTCGAACAAGTTTTCCTTTTTCTGCAGCTACTATAAACTAAGATTTTAAATATATCTATATAAAAAAAAAAAGGGCCCCGTTACAAAAGCATTTTACCTCTTTAATTTTTAGCTTTTGGATATACGCACTATACTATTACTGGAATTCCTATAGTGATACTCCTACTCATCAAGGGAGAATTTCACTTATTACTTGTCGGGTACTAAATTTAGAAGTTTTAAACAAGACAGGGCAAAGGCGGGACCATTCCGGGCATTCGAAGGAGTTCCTTAAAAGGAGTCAAACTTAATAGCTATAAAACCGGGTCGGGGATAAGGTACTGACAAGCTGGGTTACTTCTTGACTCAACCCCTTAGAAAGTTAATACCTTAAAAAAGTTCTCTCTTGATATTAACTTGAGTAACAGAGTAAAAGAAGAGGGTATTTCCTGTCTTAGTGAGCCGTACAACAAGGAACCTACAAAATGCTTTTTTCAAAGATTCTGTATATAATATAAAGACTCTTAATAACTACTCACATATTAGGACCCTACCCTACTATTATGGGAATCCTTTACTATTTACTTAATGTGAGCGCTACAGAGAACCCTTTATTTAAGACTAAAGGCAAATACAAGAGCGCTGGCAGGGTTTTACCCATAACCAAGGAGTCGCGTGAATTGAGGTACAAAGTGATCCAACTAAATCAATAATTAGGGAAAAATCTTACCAGAATTGACATATGAACAGCTATGCTTTTTAATAAGACAAAGACCCCTAAACGTTTTAAGGGTATAATGAAATGGAGCCTTTTTGCTAAATATAGAATGTCAATATCCCAGCAGAAGGTACACAAGAGGCTTTTAAGTCTTAATAGAGTGCCCTTTTTTAGAGTAGTTGCTCTTCGCTTTCCCGGTGTCTTTTGAGGCTTATGGAGATATAATTGAGTTTCTATGTACACGCTTAAAGTCCTTTCTTTTATTTCCCAACCTGGGTTTCTTGTGAATGGTAGAGTATAATGGGAATAAGTAAAATTCCAAAGAACACTTTTTTGCCATCTCTGTCTTTTCAAATGATAAAAATTTCTGCTCTGACTCCTATTTGGTAACTTAATTGCAATAGCTCTTCCATTGGAGTTCCTATTTTTCAGCCTTGAATTGTATAAGACATAGTCAAGTCCTAAGTCTCTTTCTTATCCTACAAGCATTTCATCTCTATTAAAGCATAACTAGATTTCAGATCTATATAGATTACGTGTATACTACCAGTCCTATTCTTTTTTATTCCCTTCTTTACTACGTAATTACAAATCTCTTAGTGTGCAAGGTTAATTTTAGCACAAAAAGGATAAAGAAGTATTAAAGCAAGTGACTTACAATTTTTAGGAGATTTTCAAACGGATAGGGATTCTCTAGTATAATTTCTCTGCTAAGATGAGTAGGTATCATATATTTTTCTGTATCGGAAGGGCTGTAAAGATTAAACTGATGTTTGATTATGATTATTAAGGGAGTACTCTCCTTACTAAAAAGGATTTTGGATATACGTAGGTTTGACTTTCGATTTAAAGGAGTTCCTCTATTAAGCAATGTTTAGAAATATAATAAAGGCTCGGGTCAACTAATGTAGATATAGAATTGGTGGGATCGCCCAGTACTTACGATTTTTTGCTTCTCAAGGTTACCTTATAAGGGAGCTTAGTTTAGTATAATAAGAGTATTCCCTACTCAGCTCGGGCCCTATAGAGCCTCAAAAGAGAAAGTCCTATAGAGAGTCTAGTATCTAGTGATATCCTACAAAATGCGCACGCAAAGACTCTTTACAAACCAAAAGCGAAAAATATAAATATAGGGGAATCCATGGCAAAAAAGATTACAGGGCGGCGGCAAGCACGTATATACATAGAAAGCGAACTTGGAACCTTATTAAGAAAAGGGATATTTCTCTGTATCTTGAAAAAGAAAATTACTGGTTTATAAGAAGCCCTCAGAAAAGACACCCGGCGCTTTCCTAGTCTCAGGCAACCCATAAAAGAAATCTCTTAAAGGATTTTAGCCCGTCCTGTTTATCCGTGATAATATAGTTTAATGAATAATTAAGATTAGCAAATGCTCTTTTAAAATTAACTTGAAGTACCGCCCAATTTTATCCTTACGAGGTTTTTAAGGATATTATTAAGCCCGTTTTCGTAGCAACAAAAGGAAACTTCCCTTTTGACTTACTTTTTGTACCCCTCTTAAGAGCTATACTTTAACTTAAAATTCAGGAACATAAGAGCAACTCCCTACTCTAATTCCCTAGCAGCTTTTATCTGAAACCTAGAAAGAAATAGAATAAGGCCAACAACTAGAAAACCCAAGATTAACACAGCATTTTATGTCAAGTATTCAAGGAGGAAAAGGCGTAGTTAAAGGTAAAGCAAATGGTAAAGGAAAAATTCTCCATAATCAGTAAGACAAAAGCAAGATGTAAGACCAGAATCCGTTAATAAAAGTAAAGAATCTGTTAGCTATTGAAAGAAAGTCTATTATATAAGTGCTTTAGTACGCGAAGGAAAGCAAGAGTAAGATAGGTCTAGGCAAGAGCAAGGGTATGAGGTATGCCTTAACTTCTCCTTTTTTTGTTTGCTTTTTTACTTATTTTGTATGTTTTTTCATTCAATTTATGTCTCTCTTTTATCCTATATAGTAAAGTCATTCAAAAACACTGATTTCTACGAAGGAAACTTTATAATGATTTGAAATATTGTAGCAAAAAAGCTAGCATTTTAATTACTTATGTAGAAAAATATAGTGTAATCAGATTCAGATTGTATCCTCTCCATTGCAGTTAGTATAGTAGAAAGTTATGTTTTCTGTGGGGTATTTGGAATTGGTAAAGCAAAGAAGTTCTAGTTGGAATATCATAGGTTCAAATCCACTTCTGAGAAGGTTAGCTTGCGTTTGAGGATTGGTTGGTTTCTTGTTCTGTGTTGTTTCTTTCAGTTGAGGAATGTGAGAGCTCCGAACAGAGTGAGTAGGAAGGTGCTTGCTTGGCTGAGCGAAGAGGGTTGGTGCTGCCTAGCTTTTTCCTTTTAGTACCTACTACTAAAAAATTAAGAAGGAAGTACCAATCCCACTTTAAGCTAAAAGAATCTAGGTCAAAATTCTAAAACCTGTAGGTTTCATTCTATCTGCAAGCTTCAAACTCTATAGAAAGAAGCCGCTTCTTTTACTACAAGTTAGTAAAACCCAAGAGTAAAGTTTAACCTACTGGATTCAGTTTTACTCACTTTTCTCGACAAAAGTCTATTTAAGTAATATTAGATTGCTAAACGATGTCATTTATTAGCGGAATCTTGGAGTTTTCAAGTCAAAGTCACTAAGGTCATAGGAAAGTTTTTAGCAAGCCAATCTTTTTAACAGCTATCTAATAGCTACCCCAGCCCAGGTTTGACTTTAAATTCGTTGGCTTAAGGATTGTAACTACTAGATGTTAATAAGAAGTATCCTATACTCGGGGTTGCAAAAACTCGTTAAAGATTATATAAACTTTATAAGGTATATTTAAAAAGGGCACGGCACCTGAAAACAAGGGTACTCCTATAGCAGCGAGTGGGTCGATATTCAAGTAAAAAAGGTTATTATAAAGAGGATCTTTTTTAGTGAGAACCCGAGATTCTAAAAGAAACTTTATGCTGCAAGTAAGTCCTTTCTAAATTGCTTATGATGTGTTTCCTCAAGGGACCCCAGAAATATCCTATTTATCTATTTATAAGTTCGTTTAATTCAATTAAAAAGGGTGGCACAAAAGTGGATACTCTTAAAAAAGTAGGATTAAAAAAGGCGAATTTACACGTGCTAGAATAACGACTCCGAATAGCGGGAATTTCCCTTTTTAGTAAGGTATGTTCTAGATGTTTTCTTTTTGTGGTTACTGTTTCCAATTCACTAAGTTTAGGTGAACAATTTCATAAGAATTACTAGAATACTTTAAAGAATGTCTCTTACTACCTACACCTGGAGGGGCCCAAACTCTATCTCTATAAAAGGGGGCTTTAACCCTTAACTAGATGCAAGGCTTAAAAACGAACAGGAATTCGGGGAACACTAAGAGTTAATCCTTTTGTTAAGCAGATACTCCTTAAATAAAAGTTAATTTTAATTAGATAAAAATTTGTCCGAACTAAAGATAAGGAGAGACCTACTCTTTTTTTACGGACTTATAGAATTCAGGTTTAGTTTATAGGCTATCTAAGCATAACCTTTTTCGAGTTTTGATTTGACGACCTTGGCCAGAAAAAGGATGCTTTAGTAAGTAGCTACACAATTATAGGAAAAGCACTAAGCTCCTAAGTGGAATATCTCAAACTCGGATTTGTTTAAAAGCGAAACATTAGGGTCTAATTAAGGTGTAAACGAGGATCTAATAAAGCAGTGTTTGTTTTAGTAATAGTTTAAGACCAATCCCTTTCAGCACTCTACAAAGTAAAGTGAGGGAAAACGTATAAGGTCCAGAGGCAAACCCCAAAAAGCAAAACTGCAATACACGCAATATTAAGAGGAGCCTAATCAGGATGCACTAGTTCGTATATTTCGTACCCAAAGAATAGAATACTATAAGTAACTCAGTGCTGTGGATTTAGGTAAGGTAAGCATTCAATCCATTTTAAAGAAAAACCGATGTTTTCCTTACTTCAAAAGGAACTCCTTAATTTATCCAAATCACTTAAATATATAAATCTCGTCCAATATCTAGTCAAGTGCTTTCCTTATACCACATGAATGAGATTACTAATGGATAAGCCAACCAAGGTAGAGCAATGCACTCCTAGTAGGAAATCCCGCAGGTTCGAATCCAGTTCATAGAAAGTTTTAGAGCTAAACCCAAGCCTATGTATACCAAGTTTATTTAAGAAGCAGGATCCTAAATCCTGAGAAATTATTAACAAAAGTTAAGATCAAAGAAAGAAGAATATGGAAATATAAATTGTTTCTGAAATCTAGTTCTAATCTCCTTTTGCAAGCTCTTATGCTTCCGTACCCTTTTGGTTTTCGTCTAAAATTTTCAAGGTTTCTGTAAAAAGTGTACCCCGTTATTTTACAAACCGAAGCCTAATGATTCCATACTTCGAAGGCACTCTTCGTATTGCATTCACCATAAATTCCAAGTGAGTGCTATAATTTTATTATTAAAAATGCCAGAATTATCTCATAAAAATCTTATATATATAATAAATCTAGAAAAAGCAATATTTTGTGTTTTAACAGTACGATCCTGATCCAGTCCTTCACCAAGGTTGGAAAACGAATAAAGTAAACTGTATACAAGAATATTAATGCAATCTTCATAAAAGTCATTAAAAAAGAGGATTACTTTAAGAACTTGAGGTGAGAGGAACCTGGCTCTATCCGGTCGATCTATCTGAGATTTCCTAATTCGTGTAAAGTCTCCAATAAATGTATTTTGCAAATCTGCTAATATATCCCCTAATTTTTAAAAAGACTCAAAGTAATAGGTAGGATATCGATTTAGGTTTTATAATGAGTATATCTCATCTTATTTAGCAGTTCGGTTTGATTAACAAAAAGCTCTATAATTAGAATTAGAGTAGGTTTCTTTTCACATGACCAAGACAAGAACTCCTTTTTATGCATTTTATATAACAAAATTTAGGGAATTCCATTCCATCGGTACTGGTACTTAGTAATTCTGTAAACTAAAATGAAACCTGTTATAGGCCCCCTTTTTGCTAACAAGAATCAAAGGTAAAGTCGAATAAATTAAAGGATGAGGAATCTCCTCAAGAGAAAGCTAAACCTACGCCCGAGATCTCGTAAATATAAGGGCTGGGCAACAAAAACACCCTGAACTAGTGCCTTTCCTTTTATGCGAGTTTCGGTAATTAAAGTTAAGGTATACTCTGAGTAATTATATCTTTAGTAGGCATTACTTGTAATAATAGTATTGGTAACCCAACTTATGACTAACCCAATTTCTAATATTTTTTAAAATACAAAGCCAAGAGTCAAGCTTCTTCAGTGTAGATATGTTTCTATTTATACTGTTTACAAGAACTCCTAGCATCTAATTAGTACAAATAAGAAATCTATACGTATTTTTTAAAAATAGAAAGCTAGCTTTGTTAGTAACTATTATATAAGTAACCTCAGTAATTGAAAGGCTTGACTATAACAATTCTTAAAAGGAAGGCTTATAACTCCTTCTTAAGTAAGTACGCAATCTATTATATGTTTTTTTAATAATGAATTCTTGAATCTAGTACTGGTGGAACCCTTCCCCTTGTGTATTTTTCTTTATGGAAACCTAAAGATTCGGCCCTTTATTTTAAAGTAACTTTGGAGGGTGATTGTGTGTAACAAGTTTTAGAATCGCGGTTTTGAGGGACACAGTAAATCACAAGTCTAAATCTAGGTTGAATACGGGCCCTTTTTTAATGCTGGAACTGTCTTTTTGTATTTATATTACTTTTTAATTTCGACAGTAGAGGAAGCCCCCTGCTTTCATATGTTCATGCTCTTTAAATTCTAGAAGAGTACGGCGCTATCTTAGGCATAACTTTTGGACTTGTTTAGACGCTTCGTGTGAAGTGTAACGACTTTATACTACACCGATCCTAAAACGTTTGTTTTTTGCTTTCAATTTTCGATATTTTCTTTATTTTATTAAAGCAGTATAACTTTTTCTTAATATCTGTTAAATTTTTCAGTAAATGGTATAAACCTTGACTGAGCCTTATATTTCTTTTTTTCCTAATTCAAATTACAATGTTTTAACACCCTTTGAAGATATATTCAAGAATTGGTTATTCAGAAATCTCGTTTAGAGCCTTATTCTACTTAAGAGGGTTTGACAGAGTATTCCACTAAAGAAAAAGCTGTAACCACTTACTGTTAGTAAAGTTCTCAGGTATAGAGCTACTCTACGAAGAGTTTTTAGGTCTTGGAATTCACATCAATCGAAGGGCATAAAAGCCTTTTTTTACCTCTAGAGAAAATTCCTTTTAACTAAAAGAATAAGGGAGCTCTGAGGCACCATTTCAAGAGAGTCTAATTTAAAAAGTAGGCTTAGTTGCTTTTCCCAAGTGTTAAAATCCCGAGCAGGAATATTTTCTTATATTTTTCCGGGATTTCCTCTGATACCTCGGTCTGGAATAAGAAGTTATATATTATAAAATCCGCTTGTATCTACTATGACTTGAATACCCGTCTAGGCAAAAGCTCTTCATTATTTCCGGATATAGCTCTAATTTGTTTGTAAAGGTTTTTAGTAAAAATCACAAAGGATATCGGAGGTTTTTACTAAAAGGGGGGCTTTAGACTTTAAAGTAGAACCGGATTTATGTACCTCACGAAACTCTAACTTGTAGGGAACAAAGTATCCAATAAAAATGCTAGTAAATATCCTTTGGGTGAAGCAGAAAGAAGTGTTAGGCAAGTCTTTTTGGGTATTGTCTACTTAGTTATATCTGGCATAAACTCTAGAAAAACTTGTATTAGTAAACGAATTCTTAGTGTAAAAAGTTATAACAATTTAGTATAATAGTGACGCACAATACTTAAATAGAGGGCTCTATTAAGGTAAAAAAAGGACTCTTACTCTTATCGTTATATAAAACTTTTCGAGGAGTTCTTTTCTAAAAAGCAACACCCTTTTCCTGATAAGAAGGAGAGTTCAATCTTAAATATTTATTATTCGGTTAAAGCGTTCCTTTTATATTAACTACCCTACCATTTCTACGAAAACCAAAGCTTTACAAAATCTTCTCAAGCGCATAGCTTTTTAGTATCTCTGACTTCGTAATTCGGTACCCTTTCTTAGAAGCATATCTCATCTCAGAGGAGTAGTACTCTTCTAATTTTTTGTGTCAACCTTACTCAAGTACTAATTTTAGGTATACTGCTTAGACAGTAAATGGCATCTTTTTGGTTTTGCTTCTTTCGAAAATCCCAGAATTAAGTGGAGATTCCCTTGTTAGCCAGTTTTCTTCATTTCTAATTACAGATGCTAGGATTTGCTCTCTAATTTCGTAAGCACCGGAATTTGAAAATAAAGGTATGCAGCAATCTATGTTTATATAATTTTGTAGTTTCTGTTTTGTAGAAAATTTTAAAATAGGGGACTATTTTAAAAATTTTATGTATTTTAATAGCGCTAAGATTCCTAATTGCCTGCAACGAGCTTAAAGGATTCTTTAACCTAAATTCTGGTTTGATATTCAAAATTAGTGTTACTCAGCTTGTGAATCTAGATCTTACTTAAAATAAGGAACCCCTTAATGAATACTTAAGAAGGTTTCCGTTACTTATAAGGAAGTCCTTTGCTAATGCTTTTGTAAGCCGATTCCGTTAGTTACACTACAATAGAATCTCGGGGGATTTTGGTATCTTTAACTAGATTGGAATCAAAAGATAAAATTCTAGGTTATGTGGAATCCATTGTTTTGAATATTAATATAAGTATAAGATAAGAAGACAAATTCTTGGATGGGCTATTTGGGTTTTAGGAGGTAAGAATTTCTTGCATTTCCTCAAGGGTCCACTTGATATACCTGGCATGCTATGCTTTAACAGAATTTCTAGTAATCAAAAGGATTTGTTAGACCAAGAAAAGGAGATTCTTTATTATTATTATTATTTTTAGAAGGAAAAGGGTAAAGTCAAAGGTTTTGCGGGCGACCCTTTTCTGGCTTAGTTGTATATATATATTTTTTTTAATATAACGTATACGAAATTGAATACTATGACTGGTTGTGTAGTATAAAATACAATCCGAAATCATCCAAAAAAGGAAGGCTGGATCCCACCCTCGATCAATTAGTTCTGAAGCATTAAACACGCATTTTCCTCAATGGGCGCTGAGATAGAACTCTTTAAAAACAAAGCGTACTTTAGGAAATAAAGACCTACAGAGATCCTTTTGGCTATAAAGATACGGAACGGATCTTTTAGCTAAACCATAAATATGCGCCTTTTTTATGACTACTTACTTTTCTATGTAAGATACCCTTATCACCCTGTGTTTGTTTGACTATATCCACACTCACTCTAAAAAGAAAGTGGCCTGTAATTGTAATTAATAGAGAATTCTCTTATCTTAGGGGTTTCTGACAAAATGAGCTTAAAGCAACAATTTTGAAACAGCAAATTAGGTTCTTTACTCTTTGGGCTAATAGCAGATATCTGAGTTTTCGTGTAACAAAAGGAAGTATAGCTCTATTTCTTTATCTGGTACCGTAAAATCCTTTGTGTCCTACCTGCTACGTGATTTGTAACTTTTGGAATTAGAATTTCTAGTTATATTTGGTAGATCAAATTCCCCCGAGTCTAGCTCGTATTTTCAAGATAAGGAATTTTATGGTTTTATTTATCTGATACTATAAACCGGCATTTTGGTATCCTTTTTAATCAGCTAAGACCAGTAACAGCCCAAAAACTTTTTTAAAAGTGTTCTGATTCAGATGAGGACTGCTAAGACTTTTGTGGATCAAATTAAGGCCAAGAATGTTACACGAGCCCGATTGACTCGAAATTAAAAAGCCCTTTAGCTTGAGTGGAGATATGGGATAAGATTCTTTTGAAAAAACTTCAACTTACTTGGAGTACCTTTTATATTCTGAAGCATATAATTTTTTTTTACTAAGAAAACTTCTAATTTTCTTGAAGAAGCGTTGTATTGTAAGAGGCTACAAAGGTCTAACCTAGAAGAAGCATCCGTTGTTTCTAAACAAGGGTTCCAGTTGCCACCATTTTTATGTATGCCTGGAGTTTGACTTCCGATTTGTCTTCTAAGTGTTTTCTGTCCATTTTTGTCTCTCTTTTTTAGTAGAATTCCTTTTTCTTGTTACTTTAGATAATAATCGAGACTCAATAGGGGATAGGGCTCGGCTAGGGTTTTACCACTCCTTGAAGGCAACAACAAGAAGAAAGCAGTGGATATAGGAATTTTCCTTAAGTGTATACTATCTATTAACTCTAATACAATACTTATAGAGTAAATAAATCTCCTAACTATAGAACTCTAATAGATAAGACTCTAGTAATAATAGAGAAGTGTAATAGAACTGCTTACAAGAATACAATAGGCAGTATAGTTCCAGTAAGTAAGGTTATAAGGTAGGTAGTATACCCACAAGCTACAGAGTACCATTATCAAGACAGTTATAGCTCATAAGCCCCTATTTCGAAATAACTTATATTTTATTATAAACTTACTCTAGTATTCCTTATAATTATAAGAAAGTCTTTACTATCATATCAAAGTGGGATTCTTCGAACAATCTCAGCTCTAAAGACTTTTAGCTGCTCTACGTAACCGACTTCTTATACTGTCCTCTCTTAGGAGCTTATAGACCATATCTTGAAAGGATCTATTCCAACAAAAAAGCTGTACGCCTTTGTAATGAAGTAACCAGATTTAGCTTTTTCTCTGGGGGTCTTTGATAGAAGATTCTAAAGGTAGCAAAAAGAGATAGAAGTGATATAATAATCGTTGCCCTTTCTCAGGGATACTCGTATATACATTGAAGTTTAGAAGCCTTAGTCTTTAAAGTTTTATGTAATAAATTTTAAAATTTCTGTGTGATAAGCTTGGATGGATATACTTAGCTTAAATCTATTATAATAATAATACCTTTTGCCTTTTTAGCAAGGAGAGAGCTGCCCAGGCGGGGAATTCTGGTACGGTTGTAATAAAGGTTTTTAGTTCTAGATGTATTCCGGTTTATTGGGAGTAATATACTCAAGATCGGCACACTTTGTTTTATAACTATATTATGCCTCACGGAAAGACTTTTTTATATGATTATATAAGCGACTCTCGTTTGAAAGAAAGCTTCAGTCAGAAAGGTCACAAGACTAGCATACCCCCAACAACGTGATATACTAAAATCAGTGAGATGCTTAGTGCCTTCCTACTTGTTGTATGTTATAATCCCCTCGTAAGTATTCCGAGTAACTCAAGCCAAGTTTTTTTTTTTAATTTTGAGTAGAATAACTAGTATAGTTAAAGACCTCAGTAAGAAAGAAGTTTACTAATTAGAACCCTTATCTATATAGATATAATAGAAACTCTTTTAAATGAGAGCAATTCTGTTCTAAGTGTCCTATACGAAACTAGTTGAGATCCTCGGTAGAATAACTCTATAAAACAAAACCCTATACTAACTAATTAGGAGAGAGACTTCAAGGAGTCCCTTTTTCAGAGATATTTACGAAGTCTCAGTTTCAAAAAGAATTAGTAATTGACGTATAATATAACATAACTAGCACGGAGTGAAGTAAGTTAGTTCTAAAATGACTCTTTTATCTATGAATATTAATAAATGGAGAGGACTAGTGCCGCCTTTTTTGATCTTATCTTTACGATACAAAAAAATACTGGTACAACGTTAATACAAGGGTATTGTGGACGAGGGTTCAATTCTTAAGTTTACACTAGTTTTTCAACGGGGCTAATCCCAGATTTATAGATATCTTGGGATATTGACTAATAAAGTTCCCTGTTTGCTTAGCTTTAGCTGAAACTGGATCCTATGGATCTTAGGCTCGTGTTACATTAATCTACAGCAGTATCAAGGCTTTAAAATTAACCGGAGTCCCTAGAAACCACTTTTTTAAATTCTCTTGGGTAGGGGTGACAGCTTTCTTGATAGTATTTTAGGGATAAGAAAAACTTCGTATAGTCTCTTTAATTGGCACCTTGTTCTTACACCATACCTTTACTCTCATTAAAACTTAGTCAAAACAATTAGAAAAACTAGAACTTTTCTGAGCCGCCCACTGAAACAATTGTAAACTTTTAGACTGTTTCTTTAGAAGTTCTAGAATCCCCAGAGAGTTAGTGCCTATTCCTTAAGACTTTTTTAGAGAAACCCATTGCTTTAGTAATTCTCGTTGTTAAGGCTTTCTCTAGGCTTGCCTCTTGCTCCATTTTTGTCCGTAGTACTCACTTTTGGGAATACCAAAAAAGGGGAATCTGGGTTTTCTTAAAGGACTTATCGCCAGGATTTCATATCGTAATAACCAATGTAATTTACAGAGGATTCATTTACTATAATAGCATTAAACCCACATCACATAATTACGACTAAGAGTGCGTGCTCTCTACCGCGGTTAATTCTAAATATTTAGATTTTGTCTAACTAAGTTTGCAAGTTTGAACCTGTGGCCGTTAGGTTCAAAGTCCAGTGCTCTACCAATTGACAACTGAATAGAAATGCTTAGAATATACAAGAGAGCTACTATTTCTAAGAATATTCATTACAAAGTAAGTACCAGCTGAAGTCTAACCCGAACTAAGGAAATTTCAGATCTTCCCTTCTTTCTAAAATCTCTCAGACTTATACAGGATTCAAGCATCTATTTGACATAAAAACTCATTATATATGGAGCTTGTAATGCCTTAGTATCCTGGGTAAGATCTTAGTATTATGCTGAATAATTAATTATGGGGAACTAAAGTATTGCATACAAAGAAAGTCTTTTTAGAAAAGCTTACACTGCAAATATATAGAATATATTAGAAGTTTTTAGTGCTTCTTTGAGTAATTCCCAGGTTTTCTTTCGATTGACAAAGTTTAGACTTCTTGGTTTTATCTGAGATTGGAAAACTCTTACACATTTCTAATCAATTTACTAAACTTGCATTATACCTTGATAGAAACTCAAAACTATTCTAAGTAAGAAATAACAAGCGCTTAAATTTTCTCAAAAGCTTCTCTTGTATCTACTACTTTAGTTTTCAAATTCCTCGAGATCAAATCCCTGCATATACTCCTCTCACTTTACCTTCCTAAAAGGGGAGACTACAATTGAGGATAGCCCAACTAGAAAGTCATACATGTTTCCCTTGTTTTACTTAGTACCTCCAAAGCTTTGTGGTGTTTTATTAGAATTATAGGATATCCTATAAGATTAGTCAAACCGCTTAAGCTAGATCTCCTAAAGGAATTTCCCTCCATTTTTCACTACTAATAAGTACAGAAGTACAAAAAAGACCTACTGGTTTAATACCTGGTTTTAGAAGACGTAAGAATTTAGAACACTGACTTTTTAAGGAACTCTCTTATTCCACAAACTTAAAGGGCAGCCTCATAAGTAAGGAATGCTTTAATTAGAGTTCCTAAAGATTTTTGCTTTTTCCTTTGCTCTTTAAGTACTATTCCGCTAAAAGCCTTCTTATCTCCACAGCTAGACGGGTTCATTACACGGAATATACCGGAAATTTAGATCTAGATCTTGTACCAGAAGAGCAGGTTAAGTTAGAGAAGTAGTTAGGACTTGAAGAAGGTAATTCTGTAGTTTGGTATTCTGGGTTTAGGCCTAGCTATTCAGATCCCTTGGAGTGTTCTCACATTTTAAGTAACAGTAACTATTTTGTTTAGGGAAGAGTTCACAAGATTCTTAATCTTAACCTGATAAGATGTAACACTATTAATTGTAGCTTTTGTCTTTGTTGGAATGTCCTTAGTTCATGTATTCTTGATTGAGATTTTTAGGATTTTTATAGAATAGATAGTTTAGGCACTTATTTCTCTGAAGTATGTAAAGTTGTAAAGGTATAAGCAAGGGCTAGTGGATTTAGAGTTGGTAGGATCCTAAAACAGTTGAACAAGTTGGCAGTGTTAATCCCTTACCTTTAGTGGAGAGTAGTTAGGTTGGAAAGCTGTCTAAGGTCGGTGTAGCCAGTATTGAGAGTTTGAGTTCTTTGTAAACTAGGCCAAAGTACATGAAGTCCAAAGCTAGTGTATTCTTGGATTCAAAGGTTGGTCGCAGGAGGAGTACTTGATGCTAGAGAGCTTGTAAGCCGATAAAGGAGTGTCAATTCTCTTGGTGCTAATGGAATAACATAACCAGATTATCTAGACTAGAGAGGGATTTTTGGGTTTTGTATTCCATCTTGGCTTTGACTGTTGAAGGCTTTGTTCTTCAGGGAAAGAAATCTTCCTTAATAATTGAGGGAAATTCTATTCTTTTATGGATTTCCTAACTTGTTACTATTTCAGACTATAATATTCTGACTATAATTAGGAAGTATGCCAAGCAGAATTAGTAATTTAAAAGGAGTCAATTAATTGCTTGAGCTTATTAGGTTTTGTTCTTGTCAAGTAAATGGCAACTAAAGGCAGGATCCTGGATTCTTAATCTTAAATAAAAGGAGATTTATCATTACCCTTAGCTCTCACTTATCTTTTACAATGTCCTCTAACCTCTATTATAACATTTGTAAAAGTATTTGACTCTCTTAGGCGCCGCCCTGCTTTTAGTATTCTATTCCTAGTATATATGATCTGACTTGCTGCGCGTTATAATTGAACTGGTGAAGCTTGTACTTTAAGTTCTCAACCTTTCCTTAATAAAATTAAGAGACGCAAAGTACTCCGATAGGAGCTTACTAGAATCCTTTTGTAGCTTTAGTTAGTACGTCTGTAGCATTGCTCATACAGTTTGAGAGGTCTGTAAAAGATAAATCAAAAAAAATTATACCCCTTAATTAAGTCTTTCAAATACCTTTTATTTCTTGTTAAATCTGCATTGTTGTAGAGTTATTTTTATACTATGTTCGCGGTATACAAAGCTGACAATGGGTAAGAGCTATGGATGGTTTCTGCAATACGCTTACTAAACGGCAGTTCTACCCAGAGTCTTGAAGCGAGCGATAGAACTCTTTTTTTGAATATATTTCATAATTATTGACTCAGTGTATATACAAGAGTGCCCTTTAGGAAGAGAAAGCGTACTACAGCCTTGCTATTATCCGTAGTTTGAGAGGGGTACTCCAAGAGATTATGTAACTCAAAAGGTCGTAGTTTAAGATTTTTTTATAGCGTTTTCTTGAGAATATGTAGCTTATCCAGAGTCAACGAAAAATCCCGCTAGATTGATACGAACACAAATACCCGATATTTTTAACTTATTCCAAGATTTCAATCTCATCTAAGAGAAGGTAGGAATTTAGTCAGTATAGGGACGAATAAATACAGTAATTGAATCCCTAACTGGTTGTTAATAAACATTAAAAAGAATTTAGTAGCCCCTTTTAAAGCACTCATTTTAGTATTTCTTAGTTAGGAGCCCCTCAACCCTCAAGGGACACTTATATTTAATAGAGTGCCCCTTAACCTTAAGTAGGGTCTGGAGAAATTTACAGGATCTTGCGCATCAAAGAAATTCCCTTTTATAATTTTAAGAAAGCTCTTTTCAAAAGCAAAGGGAGTCGTGACGAGAAGTTCCTCCTTATAGAATACTCTGTTAAAAATTTCACGTGAGACATGATAAGAAAACCTTTTGATTGAAACAGATACTAAATAAAGTTTCATTTGATAAGACTCGCAGTAGTTATTTCTTTCTGATAGAGGGGCCTAGGGCAGATCTAAGTATTTCATTACAAGCGGGTTATATTATAAAAAAAGAGTGCCCCGTTTATAGCCCCTTTTAAAACTCCTCCCTCAAGGTTTATTGCAAAGTATATTCGCCATAAGGTAGTCAACTACAGGCTATAGGAGATGCTAAATAAAAAGGCACAGGAGTTCAAGTTAGGCGCGGCTTTGTTTTATATACTAGATAAATAGAATTCCTAGCTCTTCCTTTATTTTGGGGTTTACCTTATACTTATTTACACTTCTTGTTCTTCGATTTTTCCTTGACCTTAATTAGGACTAATAGACTCTATTTCTATTCTTTTTTTGTATCTTGTATTCACTTAATTTAGTACTAGAATTCTTTTTAATAGAATAAAGTTTTATTCATATGTTTTTATACCTTATATACCAGGAACCCCGATTCGAGAAGCCCCTTTTAGGTTAGTGAGTATCAATTTAGTACTTTAAGTTTAAGATATGCGTATTAAGACAAAAAGAAGGGTTTGACAAGCTCACGTCGACAAGGAGTTTCCAACTTCGGTAGCCTTTATTAATTAAGCGGGTTTCGTTTTCTTTTGTAGACTGAATAGAATATAATTAAACGAGGAATTTCCCTTCTGTTTCTGTTTAGACCCACTCGACAGTAACGTAAAACGCAGCTTAGTTTAAATGGTTTACTTTTTTATGATACTAAAAATCTTCAGGTTAGGTCCTAGATTAAAAGTACCAAACAAGGGTTGTCTGAGGGACAAAACCCTTTCAATCAAAGAGCTATAGTTATCTCAAAAAAATATATTGTTGTATTAGGGCTTTTCTCAGAGAAAATTTACTAAATTATAAGAGTCAGGTTTGACTTTTTCTAGTTAATACCACTTCAACAAGGATATTACAAACTAAGAGTTCCCCGTTAAGAGCGCATTCTTCTAATTAAGACCTATTGGGATACTCATTTCCTAAGTAAGTACTCACGAAAGAAAACCCTGTCAATTGATACTTCAAAAACTAAATAAGATATAGAATTATACTATAGATAACAGCTAGCACAAGCTTAAATATGTAATTGGATAAGAGAAAGAACTAGGAACCCCGTTTGCTGAGAGAATATTTAATTAAAGTGGCATAATCTATAGGAGAACCTTACTTCAGTTACTTCCTTACAAAGGAGTAATATTATTCCCACAAATAGTACTAAACCGGACCTTTGCAATCTCTTTTAATCAGATACCGCACCTCGGACTAAATATGAAGTATTGAACAATACACCAGAATCTGAGGATTACAGTCGGGTTATAAAACTCTTAGGTGTCTCCTTCGGAGCTATTCAATAAGCCAGCATCCTAGTAAGAGTACTATATTATGATTCTATACTCGAGCAGCTCTTAAAATGGATTTTCCAAGATTGTTTATTCAGTACCTAACCTACTTTTGTTTATACTACACTTAATTAAGAATGCATTGGATACCTTATAAGCCCGCGCAATATCCGTAAAAGGAAAACCTACTCGGAGAGAGACAAGCTAATTATTAAATTCCTATTGAGAACTGTTCCTAGACAGAAACTCTACTTTGATTTACCTGTGAGTTTTTGTATACCCGAAATCCTTAATTTCTTAATTTATGGTATAAGATAAAGTCTATTTACAGTAAGACTCTAAAGGACCCCCTTATTATTAGAATAGATAGCAACACGGGTGACATAGGGGTGCACTTCTCTGGGTTTAGGGAGGCCCCTAATAGGAATCTGGACACTTCGTTTGAAAGAAAAGTTTGAACTATTAGAAAAAAAAGGTACATTTCGTACAAGAACTAAAAAATTTTGATATATTGTTGGAATCACTTAAATAGACGTATTGCTACAGCCCCTTATTTATAATTGTGAATTATGCCACTCAGGATTAGGGGTTTTCTTTGAAGCAAGACAAAGTAAAGGCTTCATAAGTCGTGCCATACTCAGTAGTTTAGTCCACTATTTGACTTTTTACCGACCGCAAGTATAACGAAGAGTAATAAAAAAACATATTGGGTTTCATTAGAGTAGCTACACCTGGGCTATACGTATCGTCACAAAGAAGTCTTTCTCAATTAAAAGGTGCAGAGATTTACTAAAAGCTTCGAGAAATAAAAATAAGTAAGAACGAGAATACTAGTTAATTGTATAAATTACGGGGCTCTCTTACCCAGGGTACATACAGGGTAGTGTTTTTTTTAGTACAACTCTTGAAAAAAAACTATTGAAAGTATATCAGATCGTATACAATTAAGAAAACTCTCGACCTAGTCTAGTATAATATATACTGCTTTCTATTAGCTACTGGGGATAAGGTCTATATACAAGGACTCTATTAAGGACTCAACAAAGTTATTTTTTTATGACTTTGGTTAGTAAAAGTTTAGAAATATTCCCCCATCCCGACAAGGAGCACCCCTTTGCTATATGTATTGAAAAGCTTCCGTTTGATAAGTTATTCCCAAGGACTTTGTAAAAGTTAAGAGTATAGAGTCTCCGGAAAAGATAAAGTTTTAGGTCGGTATTACAGGATAATGTATATTTCGAGGATGCTATAGCTTAGTGGTTTTAGTCCAGCCCCCTTTAGATTATAGCCGGGATTGCCCAGATAAAGTACTACGGAATAAAGTATGCCTTTTCTTTTTTGAGGAATCTACGGTAGGGTTGCTTTTTTTCTATATACCGTCAAAATATATAATGCGAGGAGCTCCCCTTTTAATTAATTACCGCTCTTGCTGTCTAGCTTCTTCTTTATGAAAAGTGTTTCACAATAGCTTAGTAACTACCCTACGGACACTAGTGTCTCCTGTTGGAATAGGCTCTGGTACTTGAGTACTTTCTTGTTGGAATCTATTGTTTACCCCCTCCTTTTACGAGTCCTGGGATCAAAATAAATAAATAGAGAAAGTAAGGAAAAGCTCCCTTTCAAAAATAAAGTAATTCACTAGCCCGAGTCATAAAATACAGCAGGGCACTATAATTGTAAGAGTTTAGGGAGGGCTCTCAGCTATTTATGAGTAGTTTTTTTCGATTTGAGAGCGGAGTACCCGGTAAAACATTACATAAGTAATTAAAGGTACTTATTATATATTATGTGAAAGCTTGGCAGCTAATCTACAAAACAAAACTCTTCCTTAAGTCTAATACTATTAAAACTTGAGGAACTCTAGACTTAATTTTTTGAACGCTTTTTTTAGTACCTTACAGACTCTAAAACTAAGAATATCCCAATAAAAGACTCCGAACGCAGCAAAAAAGTTTCTCATTTCAGGAATCTAATTTAAGGAGCACCGAAACTCTAGAAACTTTTTCTCTGAATTAAGGGATTAGAATATCTGGCACAGAGCGGGATACAGGTTTTGAAAAGTCTTCCTTACCCCAGCATTTGCCGGAAATTCCTTAAAGTTTGTTATGAAAGAGCTAAAGAAATAAACAAATAAAGAGGTCTGGGTTTAACCCTTACTTTTCTAGGACTCCTTATTAAATTTTAGAAAAAGAAGTTTTTTAGAGTAATTTAAAGCCAGCCCTTAGATTTCTTCTATTATATCTATTAGAAGTTATTCTAAAGGGAATGCCTGACAAGTTATTTAATGAAGCACTGCTTTAAGTTCAAATACAAAGGATTCCTTGAGTCTTAAGAAATACCGAGTAGACTTATACCTTTTCGTAGGAAACAGTGGGAAAACTTGAGTTTGACTTTCGCAGCTTTTAAGTAAGGGTGCTTTTCTAACTGGAATTAACAGGGATAGTAGGCAAATAAAGGAGATAATCCTAAGTCAACATTCCTGGTCCACTTTCGGTGTTTTACTTATTGTACTTTGAACCTATAAATCCTCTAGCCTAAGGCTAGATTTATCTTGTAGCCCAAGGCAAGCTGTAGCTATCAACTGCAATGCTAAAGGAGAGGCTGTATTCTTTGTGTCCTTGTACTTGTAAGCCGACTTTCTAGTGCTGCTAATACTTTATAGCTGCTGTTGCTATTAGGTTACTATTCCTGATTTTAGTATTATTCTTTACTGTATAACCAGATTTGTTCTTTTGCTTTTAACTAGAAATACACTCACTTGTTATAACCATTGAGGTACTTTATTCCGGTTGTACTAATTCTTGTTCTGGTGTTTGCTGTTAATGCTCTTTAGGACCAAACCCAGCTAGAATATTGTTTTAGATCTAATCTTTTCTTTGAAAGAGCCCTCATCTGTATCTGTAATAGAATGTCCTTCTTCTTAGGACCCAACTAGAAACCCTCTTTTGCAAACTAATCCTAGGAACTTACAGGAATCTGTTATTTGTTGTGAGCTACACTTCCCCTTAGCTTTGGCTCGTTTCCATTAGCACAAGATAATCAAGTCCTATAGTTACTTATTTACAGGAACCTCTAAGAAAACAAGGAATACAAAATCTAAGACTCCTGCTTACAAGCTTACAAGGACATTAGATTAGCCACAAAGCAAAACTATGAAGGAATACATTTTCTAGAATCCTTTGCCGGCTTACCTCGTTATTCTAAGGTCCAAAGACAAGAAAATCCATTTACAATTATCTGTTATGCCTTCTATCCGCTTATATCGGAATCAAGAGGGAAAGCTCTTGACAAGAATACCAATTAGCTTATCTATAACTCAAAGGAATACTAATACAAATTCTTAGGATTATCTGCTTTGCCCATAGCCCGGCTTATAAAACTGCTATGACTTTCTTTAACCTCAGGAAATAGTAGAATAAATCAGTTTCTGTTCCTGCTATACACAATTACACAATTATCGGAATAAAGCTTTCTAGCATCAAGATAAACTTTTGAAAGTCAAAAGAAAATAGAATTAGGAATAGACTCTCGAAATGGAATCTCTAATCTAAGTCTAAGGAAAGGTCTTTCCAAATAATAATTACAGAGACTGTTAGATTTTTTATTTCCTGTTAAAATCCTAAAACAAATCTGGTTTCTACCATCAATTAAGGTGTTTGTACAACCCATAACCATGCTTCAGAATTCTATCCCGGAAACTAAGGACATGAAAGCAACTCCCTTAAATGAGATTCCAAATAAAAGAAAGAAATACTAAAGAAAAAAAGCAATACACGTTAAAGCAA
Source organism: Pelargonium cotyledonis (assembly GCA_036897625.1). Classification (NCBI taxonomy): domain Eukaryota; kingdom Viridiplantae; phylum Streptophyta; class Magnoliopsida; order Geraniales; family Geraniaceae; genus Pelargonium; species Pelargonium cotyledonis. The sequence continues at coordinate 70,391 of JAYMTA010000012.1, forward strand.
AGAGCCCCGAAGTTTCTATAAATTCTTGCTCCTAGTGCCAGTTTATATGCTTTATTAAGGGGTGGGTAGTACATTTACCTCTGAAAAAACATTAGATTTCTTATAGTTCAAAAATCTTATAAATACAGGAATCGCCAAAATACGGACTAGAACTATTACTTATTATATTACTTATTATCCGGATCCTGATACTAAAAACAAATAGAAAAGGAAACAATTTTCCTAAACCTTTCCTTGGCTTGTGAATACCGGAGAAGTCTAATCTTTATATGGACTACTTTGCAGACTAGAAGAATTACTGTCTATCATTGAGAGGGATTTCTTAAGGGTTTACTTTGTTACAGATAAAAGACTAAACTCCTCTTATTCCTTGTAGCTTATTGAAAAAGAGGAAAGTCCCTTAGAAAAATCCTGAGTACATCCATCTTACCGAGTAACCAAGAATGATTAGGAGGTTAGGGCAAAAATAGTATATTATAGATAAAACACCTTACACTAGAAGAACCCATTAGAACTAGAAAAACAGGGTTCTAAAAGATACAAATGACTCAAATGACTTTAGCCCTACTTCGAAAACCCGTAAAACTAAAAGAATTAATCCAGCGCTGAAACCTCACAATATATAATTCTCCAGAATGCTATGATAAAGCCTCATCCGCAAGTGTACAGAGAGGTGGAGATAGAGTCAAGATTTACTATGTTTTAGAACTATATATATACCCTGTTTTTAGGACCTCATTAAAGTAGATACTTACACGAGTTAGATTAGAAGAGAGGGGAGACTACCAGGAGCTTAGGGTTAAGCTTCTTCAAGAATTGTATTAGTATTACTCTTCTTAATTAGATATAATGGAGTATTATAAGCAGCGTCTTACTTATAAGGGAGAATTCCTTGCTCTATGGTAGCTTATCGTTAAAAGAGGATTAAGCCTTAGATAGTTATGTATTAATCCATCTACCTGACCGGCACCACGTAGTAAGGGAAGGAAATGCATTTAGTATTACAGATAGAACAATTCATACACTATAACAACCACCACCAAAAACAGACTCTTAAAAAAGGAAACTTTTAATGACTTAGCTTCAAATCTTTACTATCGAGAAAACCAGAACCTAATTGAAATACCAAAACTTAAAGATAACAAATCAGGATGATCAATTAGAACAATAACAAAAAACTGATTGTAAGCTTTTCCTTGCATTAATAAAAAGTAACAGGAATAATGAGTCTATCCCGTAATTTGTTTGTGTTTGTGTTGGTGTATACATTACGTTTTATTTCTTATTTGTTTATTCCGCATACATAGAACTTCCTTAAGTTTCAGGATAAAGAAAAGAAGGACATATGAAAGCAGGAATTTAGATTAAGAATTCTCTTTATCTAAGTTAGTTAATTCCTATAGTTATATATTATCCAGGAACTCTCCTCAAATAGTTACTACTAAACTACTAAGTGGTTTATATCTGTTTATATCTAAGGAATAAGCTCCAATAGAACAAGAGCTCCGGTGACTTCCTACAAGATCCTGTAGAAGGAAATCAATCCTAGACTCTAAACTCAAAAGAAATAGAATCTGTTCCACGAATACAATTATCCTAAACTATGGAAAAGAAAATATCCGGGTATGATAGGAATCTTAAATCCCTTAAATTATTCAGTACAATAAGGAAAACTACAATAAATATTTCCTAAACCCTAAAGCTGCTATACTCTTCATCAGAACTCTTAAATATGCCTTACTTGCTTGTTGCTTACAAAAGGAAAACTTCACTACCTCTATACAATTAAGGATATCCTCTCTTCTATAAAATCTAAAACGAGACCTCTTTAAATAGCTCTAAAAAGCTCAGGATTACAAATACAGATTAGATCTGGGATTTCCTAAGGGTTTGACTTTGCTACAGAGACAGAAAAATACCTGTTGCTTTTCTATAACTTACCTTAAATCCCTATTCCATATCCGTATAGTATTATGAAGGAACATACTTACACTAGGACCATCAACAGCCAACAGCTTAAAAAAAAAAAAAGCTAAAACTTAGTTCTTTAGACCAAAAGTAGTAAAGGCTTCTAATCTGAAACCTGGAAACAGAATAAATAAACTGACTTTCATACCTTCCTTCTGGACTTTATTTACTTGAATGACTTACTCTAGTTGTGAAAAATCTTAATTCTAACTATCAGAACCTAAAAACAAAAAGAATTAGCTAATCCAAATAAAACCTAATATCCAAATTATTATCCAGAATGCCATTTAGATAGAAAAGGAAAAGCCTCGTCGCAAGTATTCTAACCTTGTAACAAGAGGTTAAGCTGCCTTTTGGAGACCTTTCATAGGTAGAGTCAAGATTTACTATGTTTTAGAAGAATCAATTCCTCCTTTAGAAAAAAAACTGAATAGTAAACTATATCAAAGTAAAGCTACACTTAAATTTCTCTATCTGGATACTAAAAATCGAATATAAAGGAAACAAATCCCCTATTGTTAAAAAAATATGTCCTCACTTTTGTTCAGAAGTCGGAAATACCTAAGAAAGGAATGGGCAGTCAATTCCTATAAACCAACATAGCAACAAGCTACTTATTAATTTCCCTTTGTTTGTTAAAGCTAAAGATACTGGTAAAGGACAGACAGGGAACCAACCCATTTGGTGTATTCTGTATTAATTGATAAGGACAATTCCTCCTGTTTTATGCTTTTATCATATAGGAGAAGATAACTTAATAAAGTAGAGAAGGAATCCATTTTACCGACCGTAGTCTTAGAAGGTAGGTTAATCCCAGGATACTATATATGATAGTACAGCCTTACACTATAAGATCATCTACTACAAAGAAAAAGGGCTTAAAAAACAAGAATTACTTAAATTGGACTCCAGCCCCACTATTCCTAAAACCCGGAACACTAAAAAGCGAATAGACTCCTGACTTTTTAACTGCTACGTATCCACTATATCTAGTAAATTCAAGGATAAAAAAGAAAGACTAAATAAATAGAATCATGCCAAAGTTCTTATCTAGAATCTAGAATGTCATTTATCACTAAGTCAGCTGCCTTTTATTATATTAAGGTAAGGTATTTGTACATTTCACTCAATTTACGTTGGATTTCTTATATTTAAAATTATAGACCTCCTAAGACCTTACCCTAAACCTAAAGTTCTTACTCTTATTCGGGGTCTACTCCTATATATTAAGAGAGTTATAGCTTACGGACTAGACTCTTAATGAAATTTCCTAAAGGTTGACTTTCTTTGCTACTGATACAGCAAGGGACAGATGAGAAAGCACTAACCAAATACAGGTACCTGGAAAAGCCTGCCTGTTAATGAAAACTTACAGTTTAGATTAACACTTACTTTGCTAGAGATACACTTACAGGGAAAGTAGTAAACAGGAAAGTAAATCTTTAAGAAAAGGACAACTCCTCTTGCTCTGTGTAGCTTATCGTTAGGGAGGGGAGTGCTTTAAAGAATAATGAATAAATCTCTGTTACCGACTAAACCTTCTAAGTTTAGGAAGTTAACGCCATAAAGTACTTAATAGAACATACCTACATACATAATAACAACTTCAGATTCAAAATTCTTAAAACCTAGAACTGCTTTCACAACTAAATTAAAATAGCTTTCCTCAGAGCTAGAAGAATCAGAGCTAGCAAAAGACCCTTACTTCATAATCATAATCCGTATGTACCCTATCTATCTGCTTTTATGACTTACTAAATAAAGGACTTCTTATTGCAGGGACTTCTTGTGTATTGAGAGTTAAACCCTTAAACATCTCGCATCTCGACTAGAAAACTGACTTCAACTTTACAGAAAAACACTGACTAGAAAAGCTCCAACAGGATTTACCTGAGGTTTTATAGATTTCTTGACTTTGATTTCTTATCTTATTTGCTTAAACCCTTTCATTCTCTTAGGCGGACTCTCTAACTAAGGAAAATACCCTAAGGAATATCTATATTAAGCTTAGAAAACTATAATAATAAAACTTGATTAAATCCCCCTTTCGTCAAAGCTTCAACGAGAAAATCCCCTATTTATATATATTGTATTTATATTGTGTTAAACCTTTCCTCACTTGTGAAAATGGGTATACCAGAATCTAATAATAAGAATAAAATCTACCTTACTTACGGAACTTACGGACACTTGAAAGACACAGCTACCTGCCAAATTCCATTTGTTAAAGCTACAGATATTGGTAAAGGACATCAAGAAACCTTTAGAATTAGAAACCCTTTGTCTTGTTCAGCAATTCTTAATATCTAAAATAAATAAGGAGCCAGATTCATTTAAGATGGCTTACAGACTAGAACAACATAGCTACAACAACATACTAAGAGCTCCAATTATTAAGTATTAACCTCCTGTTAAAGAACTTACAGTACAGTTTTTTCATTAGCTTTCTGCAGATACTGGAACGCATTCACCAAATACAGGTACCTAAGAGAGCCGGGCCTGTTCATCTGTTAAAACTAGAGATACTGGAAAAACTGGAAACCAAGGACTTCCTTACACTTCTCAATTTGATTTCTCAGGAAAGAAAAAAACTTATTTCATAAAACTCTTAAACAGACCCGTAAAACTCAGAACTGGTTTCTTATGTCCTAAAGTGCCCTCTTATGACTTACTTCTTTAGAAAGAAGACTTTGTTGCTTACGAGCAAGACAGCTTTTCTTACGGGTTAGATATTAGTAGAAGAGAGACTTATTATAGTATTATAGCATAGAACACCTTACACTTAAGAGACTTACAACATAAAAATGAATTTCCCAGCCTTTGACTTGAGAGCTTGAGAGTTAGTATTTAGAGCGCTAGAAATACCACGCACAAGAAACCCCCATCATCATGACATGTTAATTTGTTTTCTTGAGGAGAGCCAATCTCAGTACCTGTCAGTAGGAAGAGCATCCCAAGAGCCAGATCCTGTCATTAGCTGTAGAGGAAGCCAGTCACAGTACCAAGAGCAGGCCCAGACTGTGTAGCTAATAGTTGCTAATGGAAGCAAGTTTCCAGGTAGATAGTACTTATAGATAATAGTTATTTAAAATAGTTATTATAGTAATTCTAGTATTAGTTATAGTTCTAGTCTAAATAAGTATAGTATAACTTAGTTTTAATAGATAGGTAATTAATTAGTATCATAGATTGTATTATTTGTATTAGTTGTTATAGGAGAGTATTATATTGTATTCTACTGTATAGATTGGATTGTTATAGTAGTTAATTAATTAGCCTATAAGGGTATATTCCTCTTGTTCTGTGGAGTTTATCCTATAGCAGGAGTATGCCTTAGAAAGATAAATGAGTATACCCTTTTTACCTACTAAAAGGCACTGAAGGAGGTTAATGTCGTATACTATTTTAGTTAACCTTACACTCACTCTAGGACACCAAACAAAAGAAAAGACTTTCAATTTCTAATTAAACGGGCCCTAAAAACAGAAACAATGACCTTGAGCTTCAGTACTCTTACAAGTACCAGTATGCCCTGTCAATCCTTTTATTCTCTAAATCTCTAAGGAAAACCCGATGAAATAATAGGAACCAAAACCCGCTCCTATACTGTAAAACCAGACTCCTTAAAAGACTTACAACGATTAAGAAGGAAAGCAAAAAGAAATAATAAACTGAGTCATGAAACAGCCCTTACTTAACCTTAACTTATATAAGCCCTTTAATTAAATCTAGTTTTCTTAACTTCTACTTGCACTTCCCAGCTTTAGCTTAAGGTCTCTATCTCTTTATAACTCGTTATAATTCAAAAAACTGGAAAATTCATTAGCTTTAGCCCTACTTACTTAATAGGGAATCCCTTTATCAGAAAACTCTTTTACGAGGTTAAGTCCTTTAGTAGTATAGAGAGTAATACCACGCACTATAACACCACCATCATATGACTTTGTATTTGTATTCTTTTCATGAGACTTTGTTAATTCTTCTGACTTAGGACTTTCATATGCCTTAGCAGTTGCGGTATCAGTATCATATCAGTAAGAGAAGAGGGGTACTAACCAGAGCTGTAGCAAGAGTAGGAGTCATAGCCTAACCAGTTGTACTAACCATAAGAGAAGCAAGAGAAGGCACAGTATCAGTAGCTGTTGTAAGGGCCATAAGTAGCAAGAGCCAGACAATATATAGGAGGTGGTGCTCTTAATGGTGCTAATGGGAGCTTATGGATGCAAAATGAATCTAAGAAAGTGTATTCCCTTTGTTGTAGTAATTATAGTTATTTATAGTAGTAATATAAGAGAGTTCTTAGAGTATTCTATTAGATTGTATTTATAGGATAGTTAATTAGTATTCTATAGTTAAGGGATATTCCTCTTGTACTATGTAGTTACTGACATAGGAGGATACAAACCTTGGAGATATTAGTAAAGCACTACTCCTACTCTAGTCTAAAGCAAGGATGACTTATTTAATTACATACAAGGTTATCCATATTAGAATTAGAATATCTTAATATGGAGAAAGTTATGAGGGAAGAGAAAAAATGCTAAATAATACTAGATAGGTTGTAATATAGGTTGGAACAAAGAACTAATGATACACAGGTCAGTGGTTCGAATCCTGTGAACTCTCGAAAAAGTAGAAGAAACTTGAATAAATTGCTACTCTGAAGTGAAACCCTTTCTTTAATATGTTAGGATATACGCTACTATGCTTTCAGAATTCCCATATTACGTTTTCCAGCTTTCATGCTGAAGAATATAATATCCTACGTTTTTGAGGCGGAGGACTTGAGGAGTATACTTTATCTAACATCCTTGTTTAGTCAGAAGCCCCTTTCACTTACAGATTAGTGCCTCTTTTTTATTATCTATTTTATTTACTACTAGAGCTTTCTCTCTTGAGAAAGAGTATAGAAATATCTCGATGAACATTAGCTACAAGAGACTTTATAAGGAGAGGCCAGCACTATCTAAAACCCCTTATTATCTTATTTTAAGGATCTTTGTCACCCCATAACTTGACTTCTAGCCAGTTCCATATTTTACATATATTTTTCTTGGAAAGCTTCCGCATTTCTTGTGTTTACTTTCCCTATTTATAACCCTGAGCCTGCTATTTAATACACCCTCTCTGTAACTATATTTATTCTTCTTTAGCTTCTGTCAGCATGGGACCTATCCTCCTTGGAGTCTTCCTCTTATTATGTAAAAATCTACTTTCGAATTGAAAACAAAGTAGGATCTGACCCAGGCAAAACCAAACGGAAAAATTTTAACCAGGTTAGCTACGGATCCTGCTCGAATTAAATGCTCCAGGGGCCATAGTCAGAAGGTCTCAAATTAAGGAATAAAAGTCAAACTTCTAGAACAAAAGGCAAGATTAAAAACTATAAAATAAAGTCAAAAGTTAAGGAAGTTAGAGTTTCAGTATCTCTTTTGTAATAAATCTCCCTTTTTGTTTCTATATATCTAATAATAATATAATAAGAATTTACCGATAAGAGTAAACTTTTATTAGAGTTAGTTAAGCTATAGAAAGATGTCTTGGTTAGTACTTTAAAAGACCTATTACTACGGTGCTCTTATGTCATCTTATGAAGGGAAGGTGTTGACGGATTCTCAACAACTGAATCTTACAACTTAATTGTATGTCTCTAAAAAGAGGTGCCCGCGAATATTAAATTTACTTCCTCAACAAGGTACTAGTCACGACATTGTAGAGAGCTCTTCTTTTGAATAACTAATTACTCACTCGACTGATTCTATTATGTAAATTTTCTATTAAGTATCCCAACCAAATGAGGATTATTTAAAAATCTCAAATAGAAGGAGTTTATTCTAATACATACTTTTTAGTAAACAAACCGAGAAGCAATTAGTAGATGATTTTTAGGCATTTCACATCAAACAGGGAATTCCAACCACAGATATCTCGTCGAGTCCTTTACTTTTGCTTTACGAAATAATAAAATAAACTGTTACTTTGCAAGCTACTAAGAAAGACATCCATCGTTATTAGTTTAGTGTGGTTTCGCACCTATTTACAAACGAAAACTTGAAGTTTTGGTGTATTAATAGTCACCTTATGTTGTGTGGACAGGGATCCCTCTAAGATTCAGCAACTACAAAAAGGGTTTATATCGTATACAGTAAGTCTAGGCCAACTTTAACCTTAATCTTAGCAATCTTCAGTATCGTTACTTAAAAGAGTACCCATGTAATATTATAGGTTTTTCAGAAACTCGTTTAACCATAAATCACAAAAAGAAAGTCTAACCTGGATCAAAAGACCCTCGCGTTCAGTAAAGTCAAAAGTTTTCTATTAAATTTAGAATCAGATATTTATTTAAAAACTTTACCAGACATATAAATTTTGGTCTAAAACCGAAAGTATAGATACCTGTAATGTGTTTGTTTTACGTTTGAAGCTTAAAGCACCTATTTGTACAAACTTTTATAAATCAATCTCGAGGAAAACTTACCCTCTTATACTATACAATTTTTATTTTGATTTGTCAAATGTAAAATGCAGTAAGCGAATTGGTGCCTCCTAACATAAAATTGCACTTCCAAGCCTGTGTTTTTAAGAATACGAGTAATTTATTCTTTATCTAAGTGCTTCTAATTATATAGTGAAGAGTTACAAATTGCTATGCATCCAATTTAGTAAAGCTTGTTATGTCAAAAGTATGGGAGTCTATTAGAGACCTATTAGTATATTAGGTCAAGTTCGTTTTCAAGAGGTCCTTTTAAAGTCTTACTACTTATACAGGGATACCTAAATAATCAAAGGGATTTTTTTCTCTACCAGCACTTCTCAACTCAAGGTAAGAATGCTAGAAGTTTTGGAAGTGTTTATTAACTTTTACTAATGGATCAAGTTTAAATAAATCAGAGTCTAATTCTAATTATTCTAATTGGGGATGTTTATGGTTTTAATATGAGTGCGGGCTTGCCAAAAGAGGAGCTTTCGAAGCTAGTAGTTTTCTCTAAAAGATTCTTCCCGGATCTACCCAAGTACAGTTTTCTATACAAGGTACATGTTTACAAGGAGCTTATAAAACGAGATTCCTGTCGAGTATTCATACTTTCATCCATCCATCCAGAGCCCTTAAAAAAAGATTGAGTATAGAGTCCTTTTGAATCCGACGAGTAGCCTTTCTTTACTTGATTATAAGGGTATTTTGAGTCTAAGACTGCCAGGATTTCTAGAATAGATTTCGGGTTTCCAATCCCTTATTTTGCCTATGAACTTTCGTTATATCTCTAAAAGTCTTTGTTTTTATCGAAATTTATGCTCGATTCGACAGGCCTAATTACCTAAATTTAAGAACTAAGAAAGCTTATAAATAAAGATTCTTAATCACATCGTACTAAAAAAATTTAACTGCATAGGACCAATCTGACCAAGCTAGACCATCAACACTTTTTCCCTATACGGGCTAATGGGTTTCTAACAAAGAAGATAAATCCTTGTATAAAGCATAGTATCCCTGAATTAAAAAACTTCTAAAACCCTTTCGTTTCGAACCTGTGTACAATCCAGACTAAAATATATAAAGAAATTAGGAATAAAATTAGTTTAAGAGTCAACATTTCAATACTAAGAGAGTAGTGCTTAGTAATGTAACAGTTAATAAATTGGAGATTTCAAAATATTCTTACAAGCTTTCCAGATGTGGATTCTTCTTTAGCGGTAGAAGATATAAGAGGTTATACTTCCTTTGCTGAGAATAGTAAAGATTTCATTTCTGTTAAAAACTCTATAAGTTTACTGGTAAACCCATCTCTAACTTTTTTTTTCTACTGTAGTATACTAGCCTTACTCGATACTTGTGTATTACAACTAATAACTAAAAAGACTCTCAATTCAAGTCTAAGATGAATACTTTCCAAAGCAACCCGTGTTAAGAACTTAGTAATACCCGATGTCCTTGATTTAATTATTGTATGACTAACTGTTGTATAAATTAGAAGGTGGTGCTTTTAGATAGACTTTTTAAGTACTAAAAGATTCTCGGTAATGGGGTGCGCGAGTCTCCCCTAGTTAGTACTTTGCATCAACGAAAAACATTACTCACCTATATAGTTTAAATAAAAGCGTGGGATTCCCTTGGCGCACCATCCCGTTTCCAGGAGTTCCTCGGTTAGGGATTCTTTTTATCTACTTCTGATTGACAGAGTTTTGGTTTCTTTTGTAGACCCTATAACTGCTACTCTATATTAAGGAAAAGTAGCTTGTAAGATTGCTACAATAAAATAAAAAAGAATAAAGGGAGACTCCCGGGACTGTTGTAAACCAGAATATCATGTATACACAGGAGCACACGAGAAAAACCTTACGAAAGCTTTGAATAAGGGTGTATTCTACCGATCAATTGGCCCTGTTTAGTTCAATTTCTTTCAAGAAGCAATCTTGATTTGGACTATTTTTACACCAGGGTAAAAGCTTCTGTAATAAAACTGGAATTCCGGATCCTAACTTGGGTTAAACGGGGCTCGAACTTTGGATTACTGCTTGACAGGGAAGTACTATAACTTAATTAATTTAAAAGGGTGAGTTATTGCTTTGTCCTTTTTCTTATCTTGAACTAGGGTATTAACTACTAATTAAGGTATCTTGGGAAGCTATCTAGCTTTTCGTATTTTTGAATATGAGGGAAATCCTTATATATCTGGAATTACTGCCTGAAAGAAAAGGCTAGACATAACATGGCTTAAGTCCTGCAAGTTATATCTCTTGATTGAGAATGCAAGCCCCTTTTTCTTTCTTATCTTTTACTGTAAAGTAATTAAAGTGAGGAGCTTTTTTAAAAAGGCAGTAAAGGAATATAAAACTACTCTAACAGGTAAAAGAAAGTGCCGCTACAAACAAATGCTTTTTCAAGAAGACTCCCATTACAGAACAGCGTTAATACAAATACTACGAGAAACAGAAGGTGAATTGAAGCTATTAGGGTATAATATCTTGAAGATGACTAGGACTAGGAAGATGGCAAAGCTCGTAAGTGCCAAATAGGACTACAAATAGCATTACTAACCAATTGAGGAGCGCAAGGTTACTCGCGGGGTACAGGAAGTGGAAATAGAGAGAGAACCAGAACCGTTACCTTTTAAGTATGTTTATGATAAAACCAAAGAAGAAAGAACCCGTGGAAAGCAGTGCTCCGGTAAGTAGCCACTCAATTTCTCTAATTCTAATTGGAATATTCGGCAAGAATCCCATTTTTTGTGTAGTACCTGAAACTAGGAGCTCCTTTAAAAGCTTCCTGTACATTATATAAAGAAACTATAGAACTAGGATTTTAAAACTAAAGCCATCCACAAATTAGTAAAATTAAAATAGAGGACAATAAAGCTTACAAGTAATCAAGGAGTTATTATATGGGGTACAAAGAACAATTTCTTCATTATAGATAGGAAGTGGAGGGAGTAATAGGATCTATTTTCATATTCTTCCTAAATTCTACGGGCCGTTTGATAATAGAGAACTAGATGGGTTTTTTGAAGCTCATTAAGGGACTCCTTGCTTGTCAATGAATAGGAGTGTTGGAATTTTATACAATGAGGAGAAAACTAACTTTGTAAAAACTAAACCCACAAAATAAAAGAACAATCGAGAAGAATAATATCAAGTTAAGGGATTCCCTTTGACAAAAAAGAATGTAGCCATCTGCTCTTCCATTGCTTTCGAGAATAGCATGTACTAAGAAGCTCATATGGTAAGAATTTCAAGGATCAAGGAACCTGTTGACACTGAATCCTGCCAATTACGAGATGCGGAAATATGTTGGCTGTTGGCTCTAAAAACGAGAAATTTTGTTCTTTTATAAAACCAAAAAAACTGCGCTAGCCGAGGGAATCTTTTGAATTTGCTATTTTTCTAATTTGAGTCGTATTGTGAAATTCGTATCCATTTTTATAAGACTTACTCTATATAAGAGGGGTCAGTTCCTGGAGTCAAAATGTGAAAAAGCCCTTTGAGGATAAATCGAAAAAGGGTCCCCTAGTTACCGGGGTAAAACCTACACCAGATTTACTGTTTGCTAGATAAGGCTTTGATAAGGTAATTTTTTAGTATTAAAGAGGACCTTATCTAGATTAAAAAACTAAGATTAAGTGTGTTTAGAAGGGATTGGGCATCCTTTTTTAATCCACCCTATCCAGGTATCATTTTATCATTAACTAGTACCAGGGATTTTCTTGACTCCAAGAAATGGAACTTATTATATATTAGAAACTACAAACATTTTACAGAGCTTGTTAGGTCTCTTTTACCTAACTCGCAAACAGGGTCATATACTAGCAATACCAATAACGGGCTCTCAGTCGAGTATAAATAATTCAGACGATATCCCTATTTTTTGTATTTGAAGCCTTTTAAAGGGCAATTCTTATAATTAAGATTCATCCTTCTTATTGGTATTTCTAACTACGAGTATAAGGTCTAGCTCCTTTGTTTGCAAAAAGTTTAAGTAGTCAAAGCACACCCTACGTACGGTAGCGACTTCGTCAACCGCTTACTCAAAGTAATCTATGGATCCATCTTCAAAGGTCTCGGGTGAGGCCCCTTTTCTAGTAAGTTTTGAGCAGCTTGATTCAACTCTATTTAATTAGTTTATCAGAAAGCGTATAATGGAGATTCTAAATACTGCTTTCTTTTTATTCTCTTAATAGGAACTTAGCATTCTTATCAAGAAAAACGAGACAATCAGTACGCGCTTTTCTAATCCTCACTTTCACAACAACAAAAGCAGATATTTTTTTAGCTAGAACAGTGGAGAAAACCTCATGAGATACGTGGTTCAAGGAACCCCCCCTACTAGAGAAGTTCTTTGATTCCTATTCAACCATGCTATGATATTAGACACTTATGAGATTTAAACTATTAAGGGTTTGGTGAGATCATTGGAACAAAGTCTTTAATCTGTGGAAAAATAGGTTCGAATACTTAAGTTTTTGTTTTTATGAAGGGTTTGCTTTTATTCTATAAAGGGTCTCTTACAAGTTTCTTAATCTTTAAAAAGGGATTTACCCTGACTTAGAGAAGTGCTTACTTTACCTTATAATCGTTAGTAAAAAAACAATATCAACAAAGCTTTCTAAGCAACGTCCCATAAGAGAGTTTTTAGTTTATCTTCTACTAGTACTGGGTTATGAATAAGATGTTTTCTAAAATACTAAGTTAAAGAGACCTCGTTTCTATTAAAAAAATTTGCAATAATATTTCAGGGTTTCGTGTTATAAGGAGAGGCTCCACTTTTAGCTAAATACAAGTAAAATTTAACCTACAAACATATACAAGGTTCTTTTGTTCCTTTAGTGTCTAGGAAATTCTCTAGTTGGTATTATTCTCTTTATAGATTAAAGCCCGATCCTTTAAAATAGGTACTAAATACAAGATTTGTTAAGTAGTAATATCCCGAAAACGATGAGGAGTTGTATACTGTAGATAAAGGAGATATAAAATATTTAATCACGTAATCTGAACAAAGGTTTTCCTTTTACCCCCTAATTTATTACATATCAAATACATTTAATTTATAGACAATAAGTATTGGAGCTTCCCCAAATACAAGATATATTTTATCTAGTGACTCCTAAATGTCTTAACCTCCTTTAAACCTTAACTATCCTAGAATTAGGTCCGTGCTACACCTATTTCGAGTTATTCTGAAATTTATATGTCACTAACCAATAAAAAAAACTAAGGAAGTCATTGAATTTGAAAAAGTGTAAAAAGGATTTCCCTAGTAACTCGTAGAAGGCGAGGGGCTCCTAAGTATTATCTCAACATGAAGCTTGGGTATTCAATCTTAGTAAAATAAGGAGTCCAAGATACCCGTGGAATCTAGTAATATAACCTATTACTCCTACAACTAAAAGGAATTTAGTAGCTTAACTTATCTCAGGTTTTGTAACTTAGCCTGAAAAGGAATACCTTTTAACCCGCATTTGTTCGGTACTCTCTCTTTAGGAAATTCTTAAATATTTGATATTATTAAGAAATAGTAATAGCAAGAATATGGTTAAACTCTGTACTTTCTAACAAATAAAGCTACCTTCCGAAAAAGAAAATTTTTGGGGAATCCCTATGAACCTTAAATCAAGATATACCTAGACATTAGAAACCCTACCTATAACTCCCTCCTATTAAGCTAAAGTTCTCCCTGAATCTCATATTAAACCTTTGAGTTTTGGTGTTAGTTATACTACTTATATACTTAGTACAAGCTTTTTGAGCTAATATGGTATATGTCGTTTAGTTCCTATTTATCAAAACCTGTGCTTATACCCCGAAAGGGAAGTTGGTAATAATTGCATTTACTTTAATAAGCATTGAACGCCTTTTTCATTACTATAAAACAAATGCTTAAGTTCCTGTCCAGAGCAGTCTAACTTATTCTTATTAGAAAACAAGATCTCTTTTTATATAATTGTAAAGTAGGTCTATAATAGGATGTTCCTTCAGACAACCAAAGTAGGAAAAAGACTCCTATAGAGTACTTTTATGCATTTCCACCGCGATTCTTCTAATTCTAAGACTTATAGACCCCTTTCTTTATTATATATAAATTAAAAGCACAACAGGTTTATTTGAGAGTCTTGTTTTCTCATACAAGAATTTATATCTTCCGTACTCTTTGGGGTTCCTTGAAATGCTAAGTTTGGTAGACTTCAGTAAGCGATACTTCTTAAATGCAATTCTAAGTTGTTAAACGACGAAGCTTCCTTTTATAGTAAGTTATAGTAAGTCAAGGTCCAGAAACTTGTAAAGTACGCAGTACATTAGATTCCCCGAGTCCTATACCCCAAAATTAAATTCTCGATTGAAAGCAAAAGAGTTTTAGCAGAAATATATGAAGGCAGTTACTAGAGCAAACTCTTCACGAAATGAGTAATATCAATACCTCTTTATACTTTATAAACAATTTATTTACCCCCGCCTCTTCCTACCCTAGCTAGGTATTCCCTGTTTTATCATGACTAAGACAAGACATATTAGAGTTTTAGTTTATGTGACACTTATTTATATCTGTAATATATATATATAAACTTAGAATCTTAGGCCTTATACGGGTATATAATAGGGGGTGTTTGACTTATTTTAAGTATAAGTTTCTCCTCAAGAATTGGAGATCTATAACAAAGTAGGATGGTTTGAGACAGAATTTCTTTTTTGAACATTATCTATAGAATTTAGAAGAAAAACTATCTGCTCAATCCACTTGAGGCTCTACAAATACCTTAACTAGCTTTGGAGACACATTACCTTTAAGCTAGAACTCGTAGGCTTGCAATAAGAGCATAACCTCCATATTTCTTAAAGCATTTTTTGTTAATACATCAGATTCCTTATTTATATATTTATATGAGTCTTTTATATAGATTATCTCGAATTTCTTACTAAGGCTTCTCAGTAAAAATAAGAAACTGGCGGAAGGCCTCGTCCGTAGTTTAGGGCAAAAACCTAGTATTAAATAAAACCGGGTTTACTTGTTTAATTTTCTAACTGGATATTCCTAAAGTATCTTGTTACAGTTTTTTTATACCCAAATAGGAGGGGACTCCGTTATAAGGATTGCCGTAGTCTTAGTTTAATCTAACAAAAGTACTGATTGTCTAGTTTCAGAAGAGGGGTTTTCTTAGTTTCTTAGAATAAAAGTCTATACTCCCGTAATGCTTTTTCTATATTATTACTAGACAGCAACCTCTTAGAAGGGGGCTCCTAGTAGGTTAAAGTAAAAACTGCTTCGATTGTGCAAAGTTAGGCAACGACTTTACTCGCGGGTCTTTTATAAACCACTATGAAACAGCAAGAATTTAGTTAATATACCTACTGGAAAAGATTGGAAAAAAACCATGGATAGAATCCAGATACTCCTAGTCAGAATTTACTCTCTTATTACAGTAACAATACCTACTCATATTATTAAAAATTATTAAAGTGTGAGTATGTTATTATTAAAACCTTTATTTTAAGAAGCAAAAGCTCGCCGGCCTTACAAAAAAAAATTCATTCTATATAGTTAGGTATGTAATAAAATCACATATACTGATCCAAGGGAGGGTCCAGAATGTAATATTAAGAACTTCTTGCAATAGATTAAGACGGACACTTAACTTAACTCCCACTTACGCTAAAATGACTCGAGTAATATACCAATAATATGTAACTTATAGAAACCATATTAACTAATACCTTAATACTGTGTATTTCCTAGACAACTTCAATAGGGAGTATCCCCGGGTACTTCTTTACTAAGAACTAGTTGCTTTCTTCTTTACTATACCTACAGCATACCCTTATTTATTTTACTGAGATCTCTCTAGGTATACAAGTAATCACTAATTATTCTTGAACCTTAGAATGCATCCGTAATAGAAATTCATATACTATATTCCTATAATTACTAGTAAGTACAAGGCAGGGATAATTTCAGTATCCTTTATTTTATTAGAGCAAAAGACTAGGATAGGTCGGGTTCGTAGTTCAAGTCCACCATCATGAGGAAAGATAAGCAAGGGGGTCTACAATGGAATCAAATAAGGATTTCCAAGTACAAGCTTAAAAAACCTCCGGAATCCTGGAAAAAAAGGCTAAGTTATATAAAAAGCTTAAGTACAGGGATTCCTTCTCTTGTTACTGTTCCTTTGGTTAAAGGTAATGAGTTTCGACGAATTTATAGAGTAAAATATAAGCTAAAGTGGGGTTTGTTTTCTTATTTTCTTTCCCAAAATCCAGTTTAAGTGGGGAGTCATAAGGAACGACTAAAGTTTTTATAGTAAGTCCTCTTTTCCTAAGTTCGGGATCAAAAGAAATACGGTATATAATAAGGGGATCCATTATTTATGTATTTGATTATGTTGTACCCCACGCTTCTTATCTCAAAGCAATAAGTAATTTCTTAATGAATAGGGAAAACAACTAAAAGGTCAGAGGGGCTTCTCTGTCTTGCTTACCCCCCCTACACCTCTGAAAAACTGAAAATTGTAAAACTAAGGCTAAAGCAGGTTAGTTCTATAAAAGCAAGATCTAAGAAATTGGGTGTAGGTAAAGAAGAATAAAATATATTGAAGAGTTCCCTCGGGTGTCCCGACAAGTTTTCTAAGAACAAGGAAAATTAAGAAGAGTTTCTTAACAAATACTAATAAAGGTAGGCATTTAAGTTCCTGTTTTGATGGAGAATTGTTGCGTTAGAGTTTTTACTGATTAAATTAAAGTTTTTTTTTACAAAGCGCTATAAACTCAGTAAGCTGGGAGCAAGAGCATGTTCCTCTTTAAGTTAAATCTTGAATATGGACTCCAAAGTCTTAAAGTTACAAAGGGATTTGTTTTTTTATAAAGATACAAATAGAAAATTCTTAAGGTTCTTAACTAAGGTAAATGATCTTCTTCAACAGATTGGCAGATATTGAATTCTTCAGTTCTATATAGCTTTAAACCTTTTTATCTCTGTAATTCTAAAGACTCTGGCTTCTTTTTTTTTTACCTTCTACTCAAGGAAGACCTATTCGCACATTTTAGTATCGGCGGACTACCCGTTGAGTGTCCGTTAACTCAATCTGAGAAACTATAGACCTTTTAGAAGCTCATATCTCTTTGTTAAATATAACAAAATAGACTATAATACTGTTGAACTCAATTTCTTTATCCTTTTATAAATATAAAGCGGGCCCTCCTCTTATCTAGTATTCAATTTATCACGAAATTGCGAGGAGTTTTCTGAGAGTAAGCACCCCCGTCTATAAGGCCTAGTTCTAGCGTAATTCTGTATTCTACTAAAGTAAGAAGCCGTGATTATCTATGAAACCCCTTAAGAAAGTCTCATCAAATCTTCCAATACTTATCCCCGCCTTTTCAAAGTGTTCGAGTGCCCTTTTACTTTACTTTCAGTTTGGGCAAAATTGCCCTTATTAGATAATAACACTCTAAAAATTACTATGCGTGCGGCTTGACCATAAATAAAAAGGAGAAACCCCGAATTCTTAAGTAATACAGTATTGATAGCCTAAATAAAAACTAGATTACAATATGACCTACTTCATCAGCTTCTCCATATTTTTCTTTATTCTTTTGCTCTTAAATAAGTTAATCTGCATTAAGACCTTACCAGAGAATCCTTTATTATTTCACGTGTTTAAAGTACATCGTGCAAGGAGAAGCCTCCTATGATTATGATATGGGCTCTTGTCAACAAAGCCAATCCCTTTTTATCTAAACATCAATTTGATATTGTTCAATCAAAAGAAGTGAAGGAGTTAGTCAACTGTAATCAGAAGCTTCTATTTTTGTATTGTACTTCAAAGACTGGCCCTTGTTACTCTATTTTTAATTTCCAAATATTATAGATTCCTTCTTAATAAAAAAAATTTGTAATCCTATGGTTTCTCATCCAAAAGGTAGAACTTTTATCCTAATAAAAATGCCTAATCTCGTACCTTTCTTCGGCATGCTCCTTTAATAGTAGTATGTAGGGCCTCTTGTCTAATACTTATAATTGTATTATTAGTACTACTAAGGAAGAAAATACGCATATAGAAACTAATGGAATACCGAATTCTTAATTCTACTCGATAACGTTTAAACTACAAGGATCTTCTACCTCTTTTATAGACTTGCTTTAGCTTTAATCTAGAAACTTTATTGACAACTATAATATAGGGGCATTCCTCTAGATCTAACCCTTTTATAAACCTTGACTTTTTTCTAAGTTCTAAGTCTTTGGCACAGTAATTTTATAGACGTATTTCTGCAGCCAATAAACCAAAATTGATTTAACTGAAGAACTAAAAATAAAAGGGTACTTAATCCGGAGGTAACTAGTTGCAAAGTGTAAATTCTTGCCTTACCAAATATTATCTATAAATGATATGAAATCCTCACGGGCAAGCTAGCTTTTAAATAATTCCGAGTAAGAATATTAAGAGCCAAGAGACCCATGTAACCCAAAATGGGAGGCATTCCAAGAACAACTGTATAGGGAACCCTTATTTAGGATTAGGATTTCCTAGTAAACCTTATTCTATAGTTCTAAATTAATAATAGTATATTAAGGATGTGTATATTTTAAGAATCTTGCTACTTACTTCATCTGGAATTCCCTAATTATAATTAGATACAAGGATTCTTTTGCTCTGTGGAAAAGTTTAATCCTTTACTGCTTTATTTGAGAAGAGTCCTTTAAGCAAATTAATAACTTAGTATTTTTTTTTATAAACCTGAGAACCCCCGTCTATTTAGAATATAGGGCTGGGTTTTCTATTTTGAGAAACTTTTACTGTCAGTTTTTGAAACGAGGAAGTTAAGAACAAGTAAATAATCAAGGGAATATCAACTCAAGGAAGGCTTTTGTTATTGTTTGTATTCGCCGCCTATCTTTACAAAAATAGAAAGAAAATTCTTAATACGAAGTCTTCTATTGACCCGAACATTAAAAAGGGTATCCTGTTGTCCTCTTTTCCGAAGTTTTTACTTATCAAATTTGTTTTTTTAGTTTTATGTAGTTAGTATGGGATTCTTAAAAATGTACATGATACTGGGTGGCTTTATGTCTCACAAGGTACCCGAAAAGATACCCGTAGAGGCGGTCTAAGCCAAAATTTCGAGGTTTGGTAAAGTTTTTTGAATAAATTTCAATAGGTTGGACTATATCTAATTCTAATATCGTAAATATTATACTCTGAGAAATAGGTAATTCTAAAGGCATTTCAATTCTTCTCTTTTTGTAGCATATTATAAAGGGATCCTAGACCATATTTTTCCAATGGAAAGGTTCGAACCTATTATATTTCTACTAAGACTGCCTTGCTCTACCACCAGAAATTTCTAAATTAATGTCCTAAATTACTCCGTAAAAGGGTATTCTCTTAGGAATTTTGTAACAGACAAGAAATCCGGGGGAGCTAGGTAAACCCTTATTAAGAAAGAGGCTCAATTCTGTAATTGTGTTCGTTCGTATACTAGTTTTTTCTAGCATACTATAAAGGCAGTTCATAGACAAATATTCCTTACTTTCTTAAAAAAAAATAATTGATAAATAGTGGGGTTTTAACAAGGGTTCCTTTCTTGTCTTTATTGTTAGTACTAATATTTAACGTTCGTTCTAAGAATTGTATTCAAAAAGATATAACAGAATTCAGAAGCTCCTAAGAGTCTATATTCCAATACAGTTAATAAAAAAAGACTTTAGCGAAAGAAACCTTCTTTAGTAACCTTTGCTTATTAGAAGGTTAGTTCTCTGTACCCGATTTCTTTTTAAAGTTATGCTAGCTTGGTATACAGTAAAATTGATAACCCGTTACTAAAAACAAAGAGTATATGTCTCCTTTTGAGTTTACCTGGACTGATTAAACAAAGAATAATTAGAGCTCTTATATTATATTATAGTACTCGTATTTGTAGCATTTAGCCTTAAGAGGTTTGCTTTGAAAAATCAGATCTTAGTGGTAAAAAAATCATAGACCGTGTAGTTACTTATTTGGTTTTTGACTAAAAAAGTAGTAAAGGTTTTTTATATCCCTTTCTCAGTTCTGATCCTGGTTGGTCGGAATCCTCGGTAAAATATTGAATTACATGCGAAGCTGTAAGGATTTCCTTATTGACAAATTTTTAGTGGAAAAGGCGACTTAGTTTAGTATATCAGCAACTCTTAATCTTAAAACCCGTATCCCTACTAATCTACAGGAATTACAAGACCTGCCTCGTTTTCAAAGTACACCCTTTTCGGTATTGGGAGAACTTAAGAATTAGGGAAAGGGGTCTCAAACGGATGTAAGTTCTTTTTGCTTGCCGGGAAACACTTGAGGAATAAAGGGTTAAAAGGAGGACTTAAGTAGGATATATAATAAGAAGGAGTATCATTATGGGCTAGAATCTTGTAAAAAGTTTATGTTAGATCTCTCCAGAAGTACTTGGGCTTATATTTGTTATAAGTCGGCAGCTCCCCCTTTTGTTTGAAATCCCTCGTTATAGATTCAATATATTATTTTTATTTATCCCATTCTTCGTTAAATAGTAGAACTCTCTGACTTTACTGAGTATCCTACACTATAAAGCTAGCCATTGAAAGCCGCGGCTTTGCCCCTGACATGCAAACAATTAATAACTGCAAGAAATAGTTAAACGTAAGGGTACTCTCGGGAACCTTTCTATGTTATAAGACTAAAAATTCTTCATTCACCAACAATTTTACAGAATAGAATACTAAGTGTAACACTCGGATATAAATAACTATGGAAACCTCCGTATTAATAAATTTTTCAAAGAAGATCCCCAAAACCTGACTGGATATAGAGCAAGAAACTCTGAAGAGGATCCCTATAAAATTTCTGTTGGGACAACTCTTACTCCTATGACTTATAATAATCCTTAAATTTAAGGTATTAATGTCCCTAATTATTTAATCTTTTTCTTGTTCAAACTTTTTTCAGCTCCTTTACCTAACAATTCTTTTTCAATTTACCTTGCTCTACATAACTTAAAAGAGGCTCTTGTTGCCATTCATATGAGGGTTAGACTCTATATTCTATTTGCAAGGACGGACAAGGCTGGAACTTCTCTCTATCTAAGCAATTCCGATTTCTAAAAAAGAGCTTTATAGTGACCATTCCGCTAAATATTTTCAAAAAAGGGACCCGTTTTTCTGAATTTGTAACCATATTCTAAAGTTTACTTTAACATGCTTTTAGAGATTCCAGGAGATTCTATGGCTTAATACTCGAGGCTAGTTTTAATTAAGAGTAAGAGTAGAAATTACTTTATCTGTAAAGAACATCTGGTTTTTGAACAGTTTTACGGGTAGGGTAAATCAAATTCGTATTAGTATAGTAAAGTACTTCGGATCCTATTAAAGTTTAAAGTAAGCTATAGCAGGATTATATATACAAAATATTACCAATTGAGATCCCACGAGTGGGATACTACTAAAAATAAAAGCATTCTAGTTGCATATGTGCTTTAAACAAAAAGGGAACCTATATAAAGTATCCAGAAGATAAAGCTTTACACTATAAGGTATTGCTTAATATTAAGTCAGTTTAGGACTTTCAATAGGATTTAAAGGCTAAGCATTCTATGCTGTCTTACTATTTCCGGGTTACCCGAGCGTGAGTAGAATTAATTTCGTCTTTATCTAAGCGATTTGAAACCTTTTTCTTTTTGTATCGAGTCGCGGAAAATGCCAAAAGCTATATAGTTTGACTTGTGGTTTCCGTGGTTCTACCTTAATATTCTTCCGCTAATTTTCTTTTGCTATTATATCAACTTAATAAGTATGTTTAGAAAAAAGCAAGCACTTAAAATTATGAAGTGCCTTCAGTATTCAATATAAGGAAATCTTGGTGAGTAAAATCGGATATATTTCTTTTAAAAGTAAGAGAAAGGCCTTCCTCAGGTCATAAACTTCCTGCTTGAAAAGGTTGCTTTAACTGTGTGATAATATATTTGGTAGCATTTTTCCTTTTAGTACAGAATAATTTTAAAAATAAATGGAAAGAGGGATTCTATAACTCAAAAGGGTTGACTTTCTTTTTTAAGGAGGGACTCCTTCTACTGCAGTCTAGCGGTTTGAAAAGTAGGGAACTAAACCGATGTACTGGGCTTGCTAATAAATATAGATCCGATCTCTTTTTGCTGTGATATACTAATGGGAAAGCTTAAATTCAATTTTCAGAGCTTTTTATAAAGATTCCCTCTTTAGTTTAATCTATTACGAGATTTGAACCTTAGGGAATATCCACTCATTCTACCCAAGCTTTAACCTACGAATTCTAGGGAGTGCCCGGGATACCCTTTTTTCTTAATTAGAAGCTTTCTTGGACCTCAGGACGAGTTTACTTTTTGAACAAATCTTTGACTTTTCTTTTTTATTTTCGGATTCCTCCTGAGTATTTGCTTATTCTGGGAAAATTACTACTTCAACTAAAAAACGACGGTTTTCTTAATTAGATATCTATAATTTGTACTTCTTTTTTTTTATGGGTATAACAGATACAGAGTTAATGTTTTACTAATTGCAGTTGTCTCTATTGCATTTGTTGTAACCAATACCACGAGTAATAAAAGTGTAATTAAAAGATCGCGCGTCTATATGAATGAAGCCTACATCTCGAAAGTGTAAGATTTAGTGCCTTAATTCTCAGTTAGCAAAAACTAAATATACTACCTATTAACTAAGTTTACGGATTTCGGAAAGTACAAGGTATAACTCATAAGTAAGAGTCTGCTTTACCTTTTATAAATCTAAATAGCTAACTAAGCTAAATAGGCAGCGATAGTTTAGGACACAGGAGGGTAAATCGGAATATTATAAAGGGCCTGCTTTGTATTGCCGGAGAGTTATAAAGTCCTTTTCATTACCGACCGAAGTTAGAGTAATGCGGGTCAGCCTGAGGTGAAGTAGTAAACAATTATTAGGACTAAAATCATTTCGTACAAAGTCGTAGGGATTCCATCTAAGGCTAAGGTAAGAACTTCTAAAAATCTGTAAGAATCTAATTTAAGAAGGGCTAAGGAGCTCGGTAAGCGGGTTACTTTCATCTCTGTATTCCGGTTTTTATTAAAAGTGTAATTATAGGCTCGAGGAACTCTTTTCTCTTAATTTTGGGATATTTACGGTTTTGAGGGGTCCTCTATTTAGTACGTTAAGAGCCTTATAGAGCCTTAATTAAGAGATTCCCTAAAATAATGAGGGGGCTTTTACAGGTTTATAGGTTTTTGGCAAAAAGAGCTTTCAGTAAAAGTCTTTTCTTGTTGGTCTTAGTGTGAGGTTGGCTATACTTATAACTACTAAATAAGTTAACCCCCCGTTATACTACAGTTGGGAGGAATGATTTACTCGTTATTCTCCGTAAGTTTATACCCTTTGTTAATGATAAGAGCAGAGAACAAGAGGAATTCTCCGTATCCTATATACCTAAATTAACTACCAATTCCTTTAGTAAAAATAAATAGTAATCTAATATTCCTTACCAGAAGAGAAAAGGTATAATAAGTACTTGCCATAAGAAGATAAGTACAGGCTGGAACAATAAGCCCCACAAGAGTCAGGTATAGCCCGGGGGAATCCTGGTAACATTAAAGCTGCAGACAGCTAGAACAAGTAAAGGTTATAAGAAAAAGGGGCCGGTATCAAGACTAAGCTACCAAGGCTCATTAGAAAGAAGTAAGAAGAGGTACTAATCTTATTAACAACTATCTAATGAAGAACACTACTATCTATTAAACTCTATTCCATTACTATCTCATACAAAGATATAGGAATAACCAGCTTGCAAATACCTAGAGTTGTTATTTAGAAACGAATTTACTCGCTTAAGGAATTTTTGGAGCTTAGAAGACAAAACCTAGTGAGTAGAGAGTAGAACTAATAGCCAGTAGGATGACTTCAAACGCACAAGTGATTATAGGCCAGGAAGAACACTCAGAAAGCCTTGGGAAAAAGTACTGAGAAGGCTCTATTATAACGATTCCAAAGAAGAGGTAAACCCAACGGAATTTCACTAGTTAGACCTTTTTTTTAGCTGGTCCGTTTCTTTGAGTTAGAGACAGAATACAGAGAGACAAGATCCCACGAATAAAGACACTTGACACAGGATCCTTGCAAGTAACCTAGAACTAGATTCACTGTCTGGACTACCGCGCCTATTTTATTATAGACTCTTTCCTAACTTCACTGAGGGCTCGTAAAGAAGTACTAAGAGCCCTTTCCTTTGCGCAAAGAGACTAAGCGCACAATTCCTAACTCAAAACCGATAGACTAGTGACAGGAAACACAAGACTGAAACTTTCTAAGCTACTAACGAGAACCCTAAGAAACCTATTAGACGAGAGAAACCAACTACTTTAGACTGAAATTCTAGTAGATTGAGAGCTCCTGGATCGGCTTATTTGGAGTTTAGTACGAATAAACCATCATTATGCCCGGCAATCTAATTAGAAAATAAAAACGGATTCACAAAAATTCAAGATAATAGGAGCTCTTTTGTGAAGCAACAGGAAGCAGATAATAGGAAAATACCTGCTTGACTTTATATAGAGCCTGCTCTCTTTTTTGTAATGAAGTAAAGGCCAATTATGAAGAGTAGCTAGTATGTGAAGAGTGCAGAAATTGCGACCGAGAGACTTAGGATTCACACGTATTAGTACAATGACTCATTTATTCCAATCTCAAACCAATAAAAATCTCCAACGGTTAGGAGCCCCTTTATATAATAAATCGGACTGTTGTATAATCCTGGGTATAGATTTCTTTTCTAATGATACAACTCGAACCTATAGCTTTCGTATTTATGAATGGTTTTTTCAAATTTTGATCTTGGATAACTGGGATTTATAATAGGAAAGAAAAGGGTTTACTAGGGGACTTTCTTATAGGTTGGTAGAACACCTAGCTAATAAGACGAATGCCACAGGTTCCAGTCGTACTATCTATTCCTTGAGAATCACAAACTATAAAAGGGAATCTCTTAGATAGAATTAGTAGTAGAAAAGTACAAAATCCTAAAAAGAGCTCGCAGTACATCTCCGTAACTTCAATCATTTATCTTAACAAATATGTAGGTTTTATTTCCAACACAATAAATTTCCCCGATCCTTGTCAACGGCGCTTCCTAGTAGAGAACTCATACTTCGTAATATATTGTATAATAAAAACTCTGAATCTAGTGAGCCCTAGAATTCTTAATATGAAAATGCGTGTCATATATTATTATTATTTAATTATTTTATGGGTGTATAGCTTAGTTGGTAGAGCACGGGTTAGTTTGCTCGTCATGTCACTGGTTCAAGTCCCGGATACCCTCCTGTTTTACATTGTATAAATTATGCTAGTTTACACTCAGAATAACATAAAATAGAGTTTTTAAGCTCTCTTTATAAGTAAGCTACCCTTTTTTATGAATATTCAGCAGAATTTCATTATTAGACCTGCTTTTTGAACCTCTGTATATACTGATGAAACACTAAATAAGAGGTAAGCTTTCCAATCTCCTAAAACCGTGCAAGGCAGACGGTTAGTGCTTTCATCTCTTTTTTGAGTGTGCATTGTACATTCCCCAAAAGTATATAAGTAATTTTGTGTCAAAGGGAAATAGCCCAGAAAGCTCTTTTAGAAGTCTTTTACATTCACCAAACTAGGATGAACCCAACCGCCCTAAAAAGCGTGTATTATTCAATACTTTATTCATGTATATTTTCTAAAATAAGCTAGGTTTTATACTTAACTATAGTAGCATATTTGGTAATCCTCACATAAATAACAATCCCATATTCAAGAAAATATACATGATGAGAGAAGATATTCTGTACTTACAAGTCATTTCGTAGGTAGTAAGGTGCCTAGACTTTATTAATTAATTTGAAAGAGGAATCTCTTCAACTTTTTATTAATAAATTAATAATCAGATGTTGTTGCCTTTGATACTGTACCCCTTAATTTACTCTTACTGGTATAGAAAGTGATGCAGTTATATTCTCAAATTTGCTGTATTTTTGGATATAGACATCTGAACTTAACAGATATTATGCATATACCTTTGCTTTATAATGTAAGGGTATTTCCTTCGGGTAAGCCCCAAGCCCTTAACTTTAATTACCTTCGTAAAAGTCAAGTTATAAAGCGTTGTTGTTCTTAGTTGGATTTTTTCCTAAATCTATTTTTATATTTGAGTTATTAAATGTAGTAAAGCTTAAATAAGAATTTATTATTAAAATTTAGTTTACAATTATGTAGTATATCTTCATCAGTTTGTTTAAGATTC
The DNA here is from genome assembly GCA_036897625.1 of Pelargonium cotyledonis. NCBI lineage: Eukaryota > Viridiplantae > Streptophyta > Magnoliopsida > Geraniales > Geraniaceae > Pelargonium > Pelargonium cotyledonis. The sequence goes on from JAYMTA010000012.1 coordinate 97,117, forward strand.
TTCTGTCTGGTAGATCCCCAGTTTTGCTAGGCTAAAACATTTTATTTAAAGGGTTCCCTTGTTATCGGCTTGATTAAAGTCCAAAACTCTCAGAGTAAAGAGTGTCTTTTTTGAATATAAGAAAGACCTAAGAGATTATTCTATAGCCGCCAATTAAAGGGCTCCCCTAAGGTGTGCGTGAAAACAGACACTAGAAATGTTTAACATACAATCTTTATTGTAGAACGGAGGTTCCAAAAACCAAACCTTCTTGTGTCCCTAGTTAGGGAAGGATTTTCTTTTTTTCTACTAAGTGGGAATTCCTTACCTTCATCGAGATTACTATAAGACACGAGTCTCTCTAAGCTTCTTAGTGCCTGCAGGATTGCCAATAAAGGCTGTCTTCTTCTATACTAAGCTAGAGAGTTAATTCTCGTTTTATCAAGTTTAAATTAAAGTCTTTTCTCATTTGCGGAATGTCTATCTAGATATTAAGAATACACTTTTCTTCTCTTCTTTGAAAATAGATTCTTCTCGTTCGTTCGGATCAAAACGCTCCCTTCATTGGAGCTTCAAAGGAATTTTCTGTAAGAATCCGGGTCTCTTAGGGTAGGGCTACAAAGATATGCGCAAATCTAAATTTTTATTATACAAAAATCAAGAGAATATTATGACCAGGTTATTTCTTTATACTTTATTTATATTACGCAAAATAAATTTTATGGGTCTATGGATCAAGTCTTATAAAGTAGTACTTCTTAGTGGTGATGGTTTACTCGCGGGTATAAATATCAACTGAAGGCTTTCCTGAGATTTCGATCGTTCTAGATTCTGTGTAATAAAATCTTGTAGTGAGAGGTTTTTTAAAAATAGATTAATCATGAGTTTTACAAGCTTATCTAAACTCCCTTTTTAGTTTTAGTTAGAAGGAAAAAAGTAACTGATTTATAAGCAGTTTTATATACTACACTGTGCAACTTTTGCGGGTGTATAGCTACGCATTGGCGGCTGGCTAGAAAAACCCGCTGTAATATTCTAGTGAATAGGATCCTGTATTAAAGATTTTAAGTACCCTATATTTCCTGATAGTAGATAATTTTGTTGCCTCGGGTACCTATTCAACTTCGCGATTAAGCTTATTCATTTGAACTAAGTATTAACACTCCTGTTTTACATATTAGAGGAAAACTAACGAACTTTTAAGTAATAAATGGAATTTTTTTATAGACTTTCGAAAAGTCAACACCTAGATAAAACCAAGTATTAAAAGTTGCTAAGACTGTATCATTAAAAATATTTTGTATAATTTTTGTAATGGTAATCTAGGAATAGGATTTCGTATCCTTACAGTACACGGGCTAAATATTACTAGTAAAATAGAAAACTGTAACTCAACAAACAAACTCCTTTCCTATCACCGGACACACTAAACCCAGCATACGTATAAACTCATTAGCTAGTAATTTGACTACAATATTTACCTTATTAAAGAGTTGCTTAATAAAAAGGAGGAAATCCTTTAATACTCAATTTCTTATCTAAGACCTTCCAAAGAATTCTGTATGAAAAAGGGGCATACTGCTTAATTAAGATCAAGTTCTGAAATGAATTGAGATCTTGTATCTATACTATAAAGGAATTCTTATAGGCTGGTGTGTGAAAGGCGTTCCTTACTTATCTGGTACGTGTGTCGAACTTGTGAATCTATAATAATTTCATTAAGAGGATAACCTCTTGTATCCTTGGTTACGGCGTACCTATTTTTTATCTTACACGGTGTGGTTTTCACAACAAAGTGCTTACTGAGAAAATTCTCTATAGCAGCAAATAAAACTGCTTTTTTGCTTAGCATCATGAGAACCTAATTTACTAGAGCTATTTACCCCATACTTTTAATTTAATGATTTCGTCTCTAGATGGGAATTTTATAGAAAAAAGATACCATACCAACAAGTATACCCGATTCGTTTAAAAGTATACAGGATTTTCTACTTTATTAGTAAACTCCTGCGTGTTTCTATAGAAATTTATAAATAAGATGTAAGTGCCAAAAGGACTCAGATAAGCTATGACAACTAAGCGAAACCCCTGGCATGAAAAAAGCTAAACTGTGACCGGGGGAGTAAGAGCTATAAGCTTTTCTTTTTTGACTTAAAAGAGGGTCTGAATACTTTTAATTGCCCAAAATTTCATTAACTGATAGCAGCCTGAGAAGCTCTTTGCAGGGAAGTCAGTGGTGTATAAAAACTATCTAAACCCTTGACCTTAAATCATATCATAATATTAGAGAAAATGCCCCATATCTAGAGAAAAATCTAAGGACAAAGAATTTTTAAGAGAAAATACTCTCTCAACTCAAAGTATTCGCCGCTAAAACTTTATAAGAATCACTTAAGACACAGGATTATTAGCATTTAACCCCGACCCTGGATTCTTTTTATAGGTTATAGGGCGGAGCCTTTTATGATAAAAGTCAACTCCGGAATTGTAAATTAGCCCATCACAAAGTAGGTACTTCTAGGTCGAGGGAAATGGAATGCAATGTTTACTCTATGGAATAAACTAATATTTATTGGGATCATGCCTATGTAATAAGGAACCTAAGAAAATATAAGAGTTAATCACATTCACATAAGGTTTTACAGGTTCTAGTATTAAAAAGGTAACCTCAACCAGGTTAAAACCATTATAAAACAAGAAACTAAAACCGAATTTTATGGCCTTTTACACGTGCTATACCCGGCTTAAATAGACTTTCATATTCCCTATACTTTTAGTTCCTTTTTCTGTATCACTTAGCTCTAATATCGGATTAGGGGAGGATCCTTTATACATTGGGTACCCTCATAAAGTCTTAATTACTCAAAAGACGTAAACAAGAGTTAAGACTCAGTAATACCATGCCTATATCTTTAAAGCGAACCCCCTTATATCATACCAGAGTTCTATTTTGAAATTGGTAGGAATCTCTAGAGACCAAAGCTACTTAAAGCAATTCTCGAGTGGTAATTTCTTCTTTATAGAATATCACATTAAAAAACAACTTATACATATTTAATACAAACTTTCCTTGAATAAAGAGCTTCCTTTGGGGCAAACTAATTTTCCTTAACGCGGCAGATCTTTAACCTTTGCCTTTGAAAAGGATTCTTCTTTTCTATTTCCTAAAATTTCAAACTACTAGGATTCCGGATCCCCCTTTCTAGCAAGCCCTCTTAAAAGGATTCATTTATACTTGCTGTATCCTTGGCCAAAGTGCAATCTGTTAGTTCCCAGCGAAATTATAGGAGAAGCAACTGGCTCTTGCGTGTACCTGAACACTAAATTTCTACTCTATTTTTCGAGATGCTTTTGCTATACCGATAGAGTCGTTCGTATAGCTGTGTTTCTATGAAGTCCGTCTTTCCTAAACGCGGCTTCTGAAAATGTTACAATATCCTGATAAATTAACTCCTGTAACACTTAAGCCCTGCTTTGAATAAAGATAGTACCTAAATAGATAAGTTTAAACTTTATCAGTTACTTCTCAGTATTGTCATTTCTCGGGAAAAACTAAAGCTAAATCGAGTCCTTATCTACGCGATTACAAAAACATTGACATTCCTCAACTCTTGGACTTGAGAACCCTCGATTGTTCCTAGTCGAAGCCGGTGCTTTACCACCTAGCTATACTAACGAAATACTAAATATAAGTGCTCACTTGACTACTAAACGACATTTGAATGGATGCGTTGAATGTTTTTGTATATAAGTGATTAAAAATTCTTGACATGGATTACTTCAAAACATAGGCCTAGTGCAGATGAAATTCCAAGGCTCAAGCGTGAGATACCAGAGCATACTATATAGATAATATATAATATACCTTTTAGTTAAAAGGGCGCTACAAAAAGAAGATCCCTTAGTTTCTCAAAGAGCCAAGGGAACAAATTAGAAGTCTTTTTTAGATTATTTACTAGTTTATGGTTGTAAGTAGAACATAAAGTCGGCTTGGGGTCGCAGAAAAGTCTCATTGTTATATGAGAATTCAAATAGAGAGACAAATTAATATCCTCTTAGAAAAGATTATAATTAGCAAATTTAAAAAGATACCTCAAGTAAATATAAGAATAGTATTAAGAGTCGCTTTAGATTTAACTACTAGACTCCACTTATAAAATTAAAATAAGATTCAAAAAATCTCTACCCTATTATTAAGCCTCACTCTAAGCGTAAGTAACCTCATATTAGATAAGTAAGGGGATCCTATCAGAGTCAGAGAAAATAGAAAAACAAGGAGTCCCGTTTTAGGCTGCAAATAATCGAGTGGTAAAGCAACCGATATTGCTATCGGAATGTAGGGGGTTCAAAATCTTCTAATTGTAACAAATATCTTATTGTCTATTGAGACAGCGCAGTGAATCCTTCTAAAAACTAAAAAGGGATTCCGATTTGAACCTATGGCATCTGATAACTTGTTGGCTTGCTCTACCACTTGTAAAAGAAAGTCAGACTAAATAGAGCAACGGGTAATCAGAAAATAGGACATATTATTACATAAGTTTAACTTTCTTTTAATAAGTTACTAGGAAAGATTCTCTTATACTTAATACCAAGTAAAGACTATAATTAAAAATGAGGTGTTATCCCTGTCCTAAAAATCTAATAATCAAGTAAATAGAATTCTTTGTGGTTTACGGAATTAAGATAATAAAATAAGGGCTTCCTAAAAGTATATGAGTATTAAGAGAAGTCCTTGGATTTTTGTATTAGATTACAAGGAGGAGAGGCCCCATAAAAGACTTACCAGAGTAAAAGCATGGTTCCCGTAATTAAACCCATAGTTTTGCGATACTGCTGAGTAGCTTTCAATTTTAGCTTTTTTCGATCCCTTAGTTTACGTCTTTCGTTTTGTGGTTAATTCAAATTAGAGGGGGATATAGATTCATAAATTACTTTATACAGACTTTTGAAAGCTCAAATAACAAGGGATTTTGGCTCTTGGGAAGCTGCTGGTTATTAACTTGCTTCATCGAACTACTTTGGAGGGTACGCGCATAAGTTCAAGTCGGTTCAAGAGATCTCAGGAGTTTTATTCTTAACACATACACTAAAGGAATCTTACTTCAATATTCTTTTCATCTAACCAAAAATTCCTTAAATTCTGTTGTTATGCTTTACCGATAAGATCTTGAAACACTCTTATATAAACTCGGGGTTTGAAAGAATGATTGAGAGTAGCTCCTAGCAGGAGTAATGATTCTGGACTAAGCGGGAATACTTCATAGTGCTTAAATACTCTAGTTTTTATGACGTTTAAGCTCCAGAAAGAGGAACCTTTACTTAACCTCCTAAAATACAGAAGAATATTTAGTTACACGGTACGTTCGGAGTCTCTTAGCGGGGACTTTTACTACCCAATTATACTAAATAAAGATTTACGAGATCTATGTATACAAGAACCTAGAAGTACGCGCAATCGGATCGTGTATTTCTTCCTTGTTAAACTACGGACGAGTTACCCCCTTTTTTATAGGACTCATATATTAAGAAAACTTTCACGTAATACTTCCCTGGATCATGGAAGACTCAGAGTCAGACGCCCCTAGATGCATAGTACAAATACTAGTAAGATAAGAATAACTACACAAGATTCTGTTTCTATTTGTCGATTCTTGTAAGGTACTCAGCCCATATTACAAATGAGTGAGATTTAAAATCTTTGATATAAGCTATTAAACCAAAACAAAAAGGTTTTTACCACTTTTTTTTCAACGGGTTCCCGATTGGGCGCTCCCCTTTATTCTTCAGTTGATTTACTTAGTGAATTTCTCTTTCTTTCCTATGCATTTCCTGGGACTTGCGGGTATGCTACGTTGTATACTTGATTATCCGGATCCTTGTGCGGGCTGGGTATTGTCTTTCTACAGTGAGTATATATCTGTTTTATGTATTCCTTCCTGTCCTGCTTTTTGAAACCTCTAAGAAAAGAAGGGACTAATATAATAAGAGTTTTCTTATTATCTTGATTCACAAGCGCTCCCAGGTAAAGCTGACCCAAAACAAGTAAATAATCCGATTACTTTGTTTAAATTAAAATAAATTTCAGGTGATAGATTTTCCTATTTTATACTTAGTATATAAGGAAATTACAAGATTAAGTAAGCAGTAAAAGTTGTTTATTGGCTAGAAAAAAGGATCCTAAGTCTAAATTTCGTGAAACTTGCTGGCATTTTCTACAAAAAAGAGACTTTACTTTATAACAAACCCATCTAGTATAATTAACAAGCCTCAATCAATATTATTGAAATTAAGGTGTATGTTACTATGCATTCAAAGGTTCTAATAGTAATTTTAGGTAAAATAGAGGACTCGTGAGAAAATCCACGCCATAAAAACTTAACTGCAAGCCTAAAACTCCGTTTGAAAGATTATCTATCTTTAAAAAGTGTAAGCTATTCCAATTATACGATGGAGTTTTCCCGGATTCCGAATCATACATAAAAGGAACTTTAGCTCTTTCAGTTAATAGTTTAATATCTAAGGCTAAGAGTAAGAAAGTAGGTGTAGCTATTGAGATACCGATACAGAGCTAGGCTACAAAGCAAGTTCTTTTTAATAAAAAAGAGGGTCCGTTTAAGATAGGAAAAACTACAGATTAGACAGAGGGCTTGAACCTGCAAACCAAGGCTTAAGGCAGGGTTGTTCTACCCAGCCAAGCTTCGTCTTAAAGATTACTAGAATATTCTGAAGTGAATTCAATTACATACATTTATACTTATATTATACAAATACTTCTTGATATGTTGTGTGCACTTACTTAAGTACGGTATTTAAGGAGCAATTACAAAAAAGGGTACGTAGCGAAAAAAAAGAATGCCAATTCAACATCAAATTTTTCTTTACTATGAAACAGTAACATACATATACGTACTTACGGAAAACAAGGATCTTAAGACTTCTTTCTGAACCTTTCGGTCCTATAACTTAGCGTTTGAATCTAAATGAAGATTTCCTTAGTGGCAGCGAGGAGCCCTTTATCTACAATTTGCTTTGTTAAGCTTGCTTACTATACTTAGAATTAAAAAGTGTCTTCTATATAAAAGTGTGCCGTTCAAGGAAACTACTGGAAAACCCTTTATTAATTATTATACTTAGTAAAAATTTAGGACCTAAACTTGTTCTGCAGCTTAGTTTTTTACTATTCCCTCCCTTTTTTGAAGCTAGATCTTAAGAACTTACCAAAATTTCGGCTTTGGTATCTCAATAATATTTTTATAGCTCTCTCGGCTATTGGTTTAGTTGACTGTCAAACTTCTCTGGGGTATTCACAAAAATATATTTACTAATCGGATAACTTTTTAATTAATAGACCTGATCCCAGAACAGAACAAACTGGGCAGTTATATGATGTTAAATGGGAGATTCTCCGTGACCTAGTTTTATATTCGACTTAGTGATAGTGAATGCTACCAATGAATTGTAATTGATAAAGGACTCCTCGTAACTTCTCCAAGTTAAGTTATGTTGGTAAATAAAGCCAGAGGTTTAGAAAGCTAAGTACAAAGAAGTTGAGGTGATACTATACTTCGTATCGGGTAAGTACAGGGTAAGCACTCCTAAGAATTCAAGCTGTAGATAAGGCAAGCTTGCTTGGATAAGGCTGCTTTCATATTCTTGTTCTATCTAGTTACAGCAGAGAAAGTCAAGCCAGGGGTGAAGTAGTACCTAATAACTTAGGAAGAAAGACTAAAAAGCCAAAGGAGATCAAAGTTAGAATCCTAGTCAAAGAAAAAGAATTTATAGATTCTATCCCAGATTGAGCTAAATATCTTGGTGACTTGAATGCTTATGGATAGACTGATACTATAACTCCGAAATGTCTTTAATTATAGGGAATTCTTGTATAGGAACAAAGAAACACGAGAGCATAAAGCTACTTAAAAAAGCTTTAACCAAAATACAAAAACACAAAATACGAGGGTTCTAATCGCATAACCAACTCTTAATCGTAACTTGTTTATATGCATCAGACCTATCTCTCTTCTTAAAACCTTTCTTATGCACTTTACCTGGACTTCTATTATCTGTCTTACTATTATCTATTTTATTCCGTATTCTCTTGATAGCTTTATCCTGAATTGGAAACCTACTACACATTATTACCCACCCTTATTCATGACCTAGTTAGGAGTCTTAGGAACTAGACCTCTTAGAGTATAGAAAATTTAGAGAAGGAAATATAAGTAGAAAAAAAAAGCAGATAACAGGATAAGAGATAAGGTGTAGCTTTAGTAGTTTTATAGGAGTATTCCAGTTATAGACTCATAGGAAATATAGATTCTATTACTTATTCTTATTATAGTTGTTAAGGTCTATCCCTCTCTGCATTCCCATGTTCTTATCGGACAAAGAGGGAAGATCCTTTATAAGTGCATAGATAAAGAATTCTTCCCAACTGAAGCGGAGGGCAGGTAGGGCAGTAGTAGTATAGCCAACCTCGCACTATGACAGCCAATCCTTGAATTACTTCCTCTTATTCTTGACCTCTCTAGCTTTCATACCCCTTTTACAGCTAAATCTTAGAGCTAGACTTGTACTCTCTATCTTCTAAGTTTACAGCTCCATACTCCTATTCTTCAGAGATATAAGACCCTTTTTAGCTAGATTCTTGTTCTGTATCAGTTTTTGTATCTTCTTAACAGCTATACCTGTCTTAGAAGTCCTCTTGTTGCAGCCCCTACCTTTCTTCTGGGCCCTTTTTGTAGCTAGTACTTATTATAGCTAGGAATTCTTTTACAAAAATGAGTAATAATATGTTCCTAAGAGCCCACTTTAACTTCACTTAAAAACAAGTGTGGTTGCAAGCCAGACCCTCTTACCGAAATTATAGATTGTGCCCTATAAGCTCGGGATGAACAAAACCAAAGCTATTTTCCGAAAAATCAAGTCTTAGCTGATTAGTTATAACTGAAAAATTGACTTCAGGATTTCATAGTGACACTTATATAAATGAGTAATCCCTGTAGAAAAGACCTAGGGATTCCTCCCAATATACTTTCAGGCAGGACCGCATGTGAACGTTAAAAAAGAAATAATCCGAGGATAATTATTTAAAAAGTTTCTTCTGACGATAATGAATCAGTCTTAGCATTCTCTAAGAAAATATAGATCATGCATGAGGGTACAAATCGCTACTCTAAAAACGGAAGTGTGTGCTTAAAATGATATATAGCAGAACTGTTCTCTTCTTAAAGTAAAAATCTGGAGTAACAAAGTCAATAAAATTAGAAAAGTTTAGAAGCAAGGTCGCATATATAGGACTCATTACAATACGATTCTAGATCTAGACGTATCCCTCCCACCTTTCTTGTTGTAACACGAGGCCCTTCTGTTACTAATTCTAGTATGCTGATTTTCGACTAACGAATAGAAACAAATTTATAGTTGTACTATCCTTAGCCAATTCTTTTCATTGGTGCATACCATTTATACGGAGCCCCGAATAGGAACTACTTTTTAAAATTAAGAAGGGTACCCCTTTAGTCTACCCTGAAAACTCAACTCTATATGTAATATAGATCAAAATGAAATACGTTTTTCCTACTCTAACAAAAAACTCTTAACTATACTCAACTTAAACCAAGGTTTTACTATTTACTTATTATCCCAGCTTGGCTAAACACACAGCATTGTGTCATTTTTGAACTTGTGACATTTCTGTATTCCTTTTTAATACTTTTGGAAATTTGAGGACCTTATATAATCTAGGTGCCGGGCTCTTAAGGCCTCAGTAGAGATAATTTAATTGAAGAAGATTTTTCATTTTCACACGAGTATCTTATATCTTTAATAAACCTGTATCCGTATCCTCTCATAAATATATGTGCCGTATATAGGAGCTTATTGACTTAAGTAAAAGCTGTTAAGTTAGAACTCAGTTAATAGTAAGATTACTGGGGTTCCTTGTGGTAATATAATCTAAGTTTTACGTACGAACGAGAACTCACCTTTTTACTACGGGCATCCATTAGGACTTGAATCTTTAACTGACCATATCTAAATAGCTGCCTATAATATATCAATATAGTTACGGTATTGTTTTCCTCAGTAAAATCAACTGCATACAAAAAAGTAGATTCATAGAAAGAGTTCCGTTTTATTATAAACGACATACGATAAGTTGTTCTTGACAAGGGTAAAAGCCTGGAACTTCACGGGTTGCATATTTACTTGTGTTTGAACTTAAAGAGCCTACTCTGGGCGGGACTTGAACCCATGAGATTCCTCTTTAAGATTAAGAATGTTCTGAAACTAATAACTCAAATAACACTTCTTGGAAAGTCTATTAAAATCTTAGGAGTAAAGTACAAAGATGAGTATTCTCAAGGCTAAATAATAAGCAAAGGCCTGCCTATCGGGAATCCTTTACTAAATATCTAATGGGGGTCCGTCTTATAGTTTACAAATTCAAGCAGAATTAAATCAAGCACTTAACTGGGAATTCCCTACACCAATTTCAAAGTTAGCTAGAATGAAACGTCTAGCCTATCTGAGGAGTCACAATTTCGCTGTCAATTAAGTAGAGGTTTTGGTGTTATGAGTTCTTAGTTATTCTCAGTCTTCCCCCTCTTTACTAGTCTGGGAAATTTTAGATATAGTATAATGAAAAGACAGGAAGTTGTGTATATTGGTACTGTGGATATTTGGGGTTTACTAAAGAAACTTAAGGAAAACCCGAGCTATAGGCTTGTTAAATTCAGTATTCTTTTATAGCACACGTCTAGTATTAGGACCCCTCTTTTAACTACAAGCTTCTCCGAATCCTATCTACAATTAAAAATTATACAGAAAGTGATTGGAGCTTCAAAAAAGGGGAAAAAAGGTCCCTTAAAAAGAAATCAGTAGTACTGGAAGGGCATCCCGTGTAAGCTAAAAAATTGCATATAGTATTTGTACTCGTGTTTAAGAGAATGAGGATAGCCTGCTCCTTAGAAAAGTTAAGGGTTTCCTCTTTTTTATAGGTTTAGCGTTTCATTATTTATTAATTATTATTCTCCTTCTTGAGTACTCCAATTAGGAATTCGGGAAAGTCCGGCGGGTAAGCAATCCTCTCTTTTGCTTATATCTTCTATCTCACAAGCTTAACCTTACAAAAGCCTATACTCAATTCGAGACAAGCTTAGCTACATTATCTTCTTTTTTGCTAAGTCTTACTCTTTAGTATATTAAACAAAACTAAAAAAGTATTTACCCATATTTAATTAGTACCCGTATTTTAGTACAAGAGAACACCTCCCTTAATATACCCATGAATACCAGAATCTCTTACATTCATAACCTCAGATTAGGAAATATAAAATACTAGATCCTGTTACAAGGAATTCATTTAATTTAGATACCGACTTGTATTCGTGTACGTATATAGGATGGATGCTAGCCAAACCTAAAGGGGCTTCTTGAAAAAAGATTCTCTAGCTTTTCGGGACCTATTAGAGTCTTATGTTTAATTTAGTTGTCCACCTTCACCCTGTGGCTCATTGGTGTGTCTATTGTTTATTGATGTTTTTTCTAAAATTTAGACAGAGAGGTTACTCAAATATTGTAATTTATTTACTTGCAGCCCTCTATATACTTAGTTAGCTCGGTAGTCACTTTTTTTTAATATAAGGGTTTTGGTTGAGTTAAATGTCTCTCTTTTAAATAACAACCCTAGTTTATTCGTTATACTCTTTTTAGTGATTGGGGTTACTAGGCACTTAAAAAAATAGAACAGGCTAGCCAACAGACTCGCGCGAGTTTGCTCACTTTCTTAAATGAGACATAATTTGAAAATGCATATCGATTTTAGATTCTATTTTATTGGAGGTATAGATAATTCAGAAAAGAAACTTTATAGAGGAGTCTCACAGATCAAAGTAGAAGTTTTTTTTATTATATTCTTAATTATTATGAATAAAAACAAATACAAGATAAATATGTAGCTCTTTAAATACATACACTTTGTACAACCCAATTTTAGACCTCTCCTTATCTGATATAATACCTATTTTCTTCTTAACTCTAAGTAGTATAAAGGACCCCGCTCCTTCATTAGATTAGTTTCAGTTAGCTTCTTTCTTACTAGAATCCCAACTAGAATAACACAAGTTTAGGGGTTTAAGTCCTTAAATATAAGGCTTTTCAATTCAGGGAGATTTCCATTTTCAGGTTTACGCAATGGAAACTTGGGAGTTGGTGAATTCAGAAATGATAAATTGGGTTTTATCCGCAGGATTTGTCTTCAATAATGCCTCTTAATTGGGAGAAGTTGAATAGAGCCATTTTCAAGGAATAAATAAAGTAGTAAGTAATAAGGGGCGTAATTCTTTTGTCAAATAGTGTATATCCTTATCCATGGTTTGTTAACTAATGGTTTTTAGTAGTATTTATTTTATTGTACTGATTCTAGAGTACTTATAGGGAGAGTCAGGTATTTCCAAGAGCATTTCCTTTAGCTTGAGCCTTTCTTTAATAATGAATTTTGATTCCTGTAATCTAAAGTAGAGAGAATCTTTTTACTGCATAACACAAAAATTTGAGAATTTAACGGAGGCATCCCTAGAGGGCTTAATCTTGCCGGACTTGCTAAAAAGTAAAGTTAGAAGGGCCTTTCGTGTAGTTTCCTAACTGAGTACGCCTGTGTGCTTTAAGCAAGGAATTTGTAGGTATTTAAAAGTGCTTCTTTTACTAATAAATAGTCTTAAGCCGCGTATACGAAATACTAAAAAAAGCATCCAAGGCGATACAAAAGAGGATTTCTCTTTACTATTTTTGTAGTTCATTGACTAAGTTTTTTTAAGTGCTATATTAGTTAATCACAACAAGGATATACAACCGCTCATGCTAGTGGGTACTTTATGTCATATATCTAAAGGGTAACAAGATTGTATGAATCCTCATGTGTTCCGGGCTAAACTTTTCGGTATTCTCTAGGACCAACCTTACTTATCGACCATGATACCCAATTATGAGTTAAGGGCGCTATCGTATATAAATCTAGGAATATTGAATTTCCGTAAAAAGTTAATGCTACTTCTTTGTTAAAAGTATTCTCATCTGCGGAAAAGGAGTGTTATAATTAGCAAAGATAGCACGTCTTACGATTATACCTTTTAGTTCTGTATTAGGGTCGGGCCTCTTCGCGAGTTTATTATTCTGTAAATATTATTTTACTCCTCTATTATACCATAATTCAACCTGTTTGAACATCAGGTATGTGCGATTTAGATGTAAGTCTGGGTAAGAAAAGCTTTTAGTTTATGTCTGCCTTTAAATAAATATATTCATATATACCCGAGATTTAACACTAATCATGGACCGGGTTTTCAATTGAACTCAGTATTGGACTATCGAGACTCCTCTTAGGTTTAGGTATTTTGTAGATCCGAACTACGCTGATTCACAAAACTTAGACAAAAGCACACCCCGAGTTTAATCTCCTGATACTACTCTGACCCTGGTAAAACTTTGTTTGTGTCCACATAACTCTTATATTCTAAAGAGTAATAAGCCCTTCTTCGTCCAAATATCCTAGTTTTCCTTTTTAAAGTACTTTTCAAGAGACATACATATAGGAGTGTCTATAAAGCTAAAAAGCAGAACTTCAATACTCGGTATTAAATAGTTTTTACACGAATAAAATAGTACCAAAAACTTCAAGATATCCAAAATTTAAGTAACCCTTAAGAATCCAATCTCTAAAAATGGTTAGTTACTTTTTCTCAAACCAGAGGAACCGTTAAATACTTTTATCAGGCATTTGCCCGAGTAAATCCCGAAACAGGTAAATAACAAAGTTCGAATTACTACCCGGGAGCCCTTCCACTATCAAAAAAATCATTAAAATCTGTGTATTATTAACTTAGTCCGTTATACAGAAAGTGTATCCCTGCTTTATTCAAGGGGAGTCCTTTACAAATATTAAGAAATCAAAATACTAATTTCAAAATTAATAAGGGTACTTGAAATAGTAAAAAAAGGACTAACTAAGAGATATTCGAGAAACTCCTGCTTTTTGAAGTTAGTCAATTTCTCGCATATTCTAAAAAATAAAAGGATATCTATTTACTTCTCTTTCCTTAAACTTAGCAATTCAAGTTGGGAATTACAGTACTTCAAAGGAAGTGTTAGCTTGAATCCAGAAAAGGCAACGATCCCCCATAGTAAGAAACAAGAAGATGAGCAATCAATGAAACCAGAATCTGTCAATCAACAAACTAAAGCCCACCAAAAGCTCAAACTTTTATAATAAAGGGGAATAAGAAAGTAGAATCTAGTTATAGAAAATACCTGAGTAGCTATTACAATTTCCTCATGATTTTTTACTTGAAAGTGCATGAACTTCTTAGACGTTGTGGAGCTGCCTTTTATATAAAATATATATAAGACCTGAAAAGATTGATTCCTAATAAAAATAACAAGTTTGGATCCTTACTAACTAAAGAGGGCCCATTAACTAAGCTGACAAGCATTCCTACTCTTCTGTGATCCCCCCTCCTCTGCAACAAAACTTTTTTGTGTACTCCTCCGCGAAAAACTCCAAGTTCCCCAAGAATTCTAGATATATCTATGCCTGTTTATTTTTATATGTTAGACATTAGACAAGCAAACTTAAGATAAAAAAGGAGTTATACAGTACAGAGTTACCTAAAAATTAAATAGGTAGAACAAAGAGCGATCAATAAAGCATCCGTGGGTTCAAGTCATATATTAAATTAAGTCAAATTTTCATTTTAGGAATTTTTAAATAGGAAGTTGTAGGAAGTTCCCTTATTCTAGTTTCAACACCGGTTTTTACAGGGGCAGGCGGGTTTTTGAACCTTTCTTAAGCTCAGACTTTACCACCACCTCTACTCTAGAATTCACCTGAAGCTTTGTTCAGTTATTTGTTTACCAAGCCTCATAACCAGAGTTAGTCTCGTCTTTTTGCTTTATAGAAAAAAAAAAAAGAAATTTAATAAGAGCCCTCGTTACGCATATCTGCTTCTTACTTTTTTGGTTGGCTGCGTTAGCTGTAAGGTAGCTTGTAGATTTTATAAAAATAAAAATTTTGTACTCTATTAGCATCCTTTTCGACTAATTATTCCCTATATGACCCATTCATTATTACGATATAGAGCCTCCCTTTTTTGTAGGAATTTCATATGCTACTATTTGTTAATTTCCATAATTAAGGTACTAGTTTACTCTCGAGTCTTAGTGGTGAATGATTCTAAACAACTAAAAAAAAGAATCTACTTAACGACCGCTTATTACGAAGTTTTTTAGGACCGGGCTCCCAGGGATTCAAAGCTAAACTAAATTTATTGTATACAAGTTATTATTAAAGATTGTACAAATACGAAATACCAGTAGACTACTCTACTACCGAGTCACTAACTTTGACTTTGGTTTTTAGTTAGTAGGGATAAAATTTCCTGATTGAGATTCAATAGATTAAAAGTGAATCGGCTAGGTACTAGTATATTTTTCGTGAGGTTTTAGTACATTTATAGCTTACCCCTAATAGGGATTACTGCCTACGAAAAACCTTATAACGGGGGATGGATATCTTCGGATTAATGCTTTTGACAAAAGAGACCGTAGCAAGGCGTTGTATATAAATTTTAATATAATCCCAAGTATACCTTATATAAATAGAAGGATATAAGTTGCGTTATAAATATAAAATAAAGACCTATTAAATTTTTGGGGCTTGGAAATGTAGCTACGCAGCCTCTTTTAGTGTCATTTAGCTGTGGTTTATTTCTTAATCTAAGGCTAAAGGGCCCCCCATTTTAGGCTGATATAGCTTTATTTATTAGCAGAACGAATGTCTTAATAAATACAGCAAGAAATGAAACTTAAGTAGAGCTACATCTATAGTAAAGGCATATGCACATGCAGACTTATAGCGAAGAGTACTCTCTTAGTCTCCGCGGAAATATACAAGTGAATCTTTTTTAAGATGGAGTATTAGATCAAGTAGTATAAAGTTGGATCTTATATTAAATGTTACAAAAAGGTTTAAAGAGTTACTATCACGAAAAATTCACTACCTTATTTGAAAAATCCTAAGCTTATTGGTGCTAAGACTCTATTCGTTTGCCGCCCATGCTACTAAGATTATTGACAAAAGGATTCTCAAGATCAATATATATATATAGAGGACCCTTATATTTTTAAATATTTTTGCTATATATAACTTTAATGATATGAGTTTTGTGGAACTGGATCCCTAATCATAAGGCAAAAAACGGATAATAAGATATCCTTTTTATAGGATACTCAACTTATTGCTAAATGGTTAGTTACTACTAAAACCTTTCATTAAGCACTCTTTTATATATAGGCACGGGCCATACCTCTACTAGGTCTAACAACCCCCTTAGATGTATCTTTATATTTTCTCAGGTGAGAGTTACTAGAACTAGATTTCTAAATGAATGGAAACTTAATTAGCAGAGGCTTCTCCCCTAAAAAACGAGTTCCTCTATTCAGTCAATACGGACAATTTATTAGACAAGTATATTTGAAATCACAAGGCGGCTATTTGAAGTATGACAAGTGCTTAGGCAGATCCTCCAGTTTTGTGGTATCGGCTATAACATTTAGTAGAGAAAGCCCGATGTGGCTTTTTTGACTAGCTTTCGAAAACGATATGTTTAACAAAATTTGAGGTTATTATTCCTTTTTATGTGGATTAATAAAAGATTCAAAAATATTGCATTGTTAAAAGATCTCAATTACTGTAATTTTTATCAATAAGGCCCTCGTCCCAACTACTAGATTTCATTTCTCCTTTAAAAAGTGAAATCTTTATTAATAGAATTAATAGAAAAGCTAACCTTCGGAAATCCTTTATATAATGCACCACTGCCCCTTTTTATAATTAAATAAGGTGTAAAGAGAATAAGTATTTTAAGTTCGAAATAGTTATTGCTATAAATATTGTAAAAAGTACTCGCTATAGAAAAGAGGTGTACTATAGGCGCAACTTTAAATTCTAGTTAGTATAAAATATACTAAGTAGAATGAAAAGTAAATACAGAAAAGAGTTGCTAATTCAACTTTACAGTTTTAATCACAGCACATTTTTTACTCGCACATACCTTTTCTACTTTCATCATATGCCTCAGTTCCTACCTTATTTACTAGTTTTTTTTTCATCGAGAGTGGTCTCTTCTTAATTTCTATTCCAGATAACGAACCCTGCGATTTGAAATACACCCTTCCTAATATATTTATATCCTGTCTACAAAAAGATAAAAAAAGGATATTACCCTACCCTCTAAGTTAGCTTCTTTTATAAGCTCTTTTTTCATAAATGTCTGCACGTTGTATTATATCTAGACCCCACTAAGACTTTTTTAAACACAAGAGGACTCCTGGTACCAATAAATCTAGTTAATTACTTTAAATTTAAGTACTAAAACCCTTTCTAAACCGGAGCTCTTTAAGATAAGAAAAAGCTCCCTTAATAACTTTAAAAGGAGATCCCGAATAAAGGGGGTTATAAGAAATTTACTAATCAAAAACTACTTCTTAAAGCAAATAAAGAAGTTCGTTGATAATTAAATTGAAGGAGCTTTTGTTAAAGCGGCGCCTTTTCGTAGAATTCTGAATAATAAGGGTAGTAGTTCTTCTAGGACGCAAACTTACTTATCTCAGAAGTGACTCTAAGTAAATACCTAAGACTACGCAGCTACCTGGGAATCCTTTTTCCTGTTTTCTTGTGTACCCCGGGCAATATTTATAAGCCTACGGAATTAGATTACTCTCGTTAAGCACATAGAAGTAGCGTTATAAGGAAATTGGCTTTACTTGTTATATATATTCTATACGGGTCCGCTAAGTAGGAAAGCTTTAATTTAGACTATAATTAAGATATTTGTTACGTTAGAAATTTAGGTAGAGTAAGCGCGAAAGAGTCTACCATATTACTAATTATAATTATAGGAATTAACAAGTGAATAGAAAACTGAGGGTTTTAAAATTTCCTATGCATATGCACTTATAAATAAGTTAGAAACTTAGCTGTAAAAGGGGGCGTCAGAACAATCTAGAGCTTTCTTTGTACACGTCCCTTTTTATAGACACCAAAGCCATTCCAATTAATAGCATTTCATTTTGCAGGCAATTACCTTTACCAAATGGATAAAAATTTAAGTACTACTAAATCTGGACAAGGTTTGCTAATCTCTAAAAACTAAAGTCTATAATGATAGCTGCTTTCGAGGGTTGTTTACCTCAAGATTTATATATTTTAGGAAAAAAAATCTGGAATTCTTTTATAAAGATATTTCAAGAACCTTAATTTCTATAACTCTCCCGCTAAGTAGGACCCAACTAGGAAATACTAGGTTTCTAAAAAAAGAGATATACCATAAATGTAATAAGGGGTATCAAGTCCTATTACGTACGTATTAGATAAAATCTTGTGCTATCAAATTTAATATAATACAAAGGAATACCCCACTCTTAGCGGAAGCTCCAACCTTCAGGCTTGAACCCGTGACCTTCCTCTTTAGTTTACAATGCACGGTAGGGGGGTTTATTGAAGCAAGTACTTGTGAAAATGAGTTACTAGATTCTGACACGTTGAGCCTTTAGGGAATAAAGAGATTAAATCCTCAGTTTCTAGGGTACTAGAGAAGATAACTAAGACTCCCTTTAGATTTGGAAAACACCCTTGTGGAGATATTAGTACCCCCTACCCAAAACGAGATCAAAAAGGAAAAAGACTTTGACTTTTCATATCATATATGGGAAATATGTTTGATTGCTTGCGAGGATTTGTACATTATATATTTTACAGTAGCTAAGCCCCAGAAATCTTCTCTTTTTTAGATATTTTTTGCTCTCATTCTAGTTGTGTAAACCTCTCGACTTTCATATCCATGGTTTTAATAATATACCTTATTTTATAAAATCTTGTATATTAAACTAGCAAAATCCGGGGAGACTCCTTCTTAGAGCGGATGCCTATGAAGATCGGGAATTTAGGACTAATTGAGTAATTTGAACTTTTTATTATAGAATAGCAGAAACTAATAAAGAGGAAGAATAAATCGCAACTATATATATATTTGTAACCATAACGGGATCTTATAGAATGAATAATTTATTAATGCTTTTTACCATGTCAAACCCGAAGTACGGAAGTCTTCAAAACATTCTTCTTAAGCCCACCTCCTTAAACAAGAATTTCCCACTCGAAATGAAAGCCATTTCCCTACTTATGTGTATTTTTTTAGTAACGAATTCTTATTATAAGCTTGCTAATTTTCTCAAATATCTACTCTCAGAGTAAGAGGTGCGTTCCCTACGTTCTGTTATATATAGACAAGAAATTATTATAAAATAAATATAAAACGGCTAGGACATTTTGGGGCGCACTAAGCTCTACCCAAGTAATGGAATACCTTTTTTATATGAGTAGTTCTTTTCAAATAAGTCACAAAAAGGAGTTAAATAGGGAACGGAACATTAGATAAGTAGTAAAGCAAACGAGTCTCTATTTTTCGAAAATCTAGTAGAATCCAGTAAGAGCAAAGAGTAAGATTTATATAAATGCGTACCGGGGGGGGGCGGGCCTGCCTTTGCAAAATACAAAAGAGTACAAGATAGGCAGGAGATTAAATACTTATGATTATCTTAATACCTAAATATAGGGTGTTTCCTTCTTGGCATTTGGAAAGGGGCTTTGGCTCGAAGTAGTAGATAGTAGGTTTTTATTTAAATCCGTAATAAAGTGAATACTCTTGCTAAAGTCTGCGTAGAAACCCCTTATCTTCCTACTTTCTAAACTAAACTCCATAATTTCATAAAAAGCATTTAAAAGGACTAAAAATTAAAGAGCTACTCTCACTAATCAAGTAGCCGGCTTAAAGGCACTTAAAAGTAATTTAAAGAAACTTTATCAGCTTCTTTATGAAAAATATAAACTCTAAAACGAATTCGCTTTTCTTTAGTTTCAGTAAGCGTAGAATGGAATTTCTAATTTGTAAACTACAAAGCTACGAGTAACTTATTGTTAAGGTTATACCCTTGATGTAGCGTTTTTTATAGGAATTACCTCGCCCTTCCTTTTTAAGTTACGGATTCTAGGTTACTCATCATAAAGCACCTTATTCGATTATTATGTGTTAAGGAAATTAGCTAGCCGAGTACCCTTTTTTCAATAAGTTTTTATTATAAAATTCGTCTATAAAGTGGCAGATTCTGCCTTTTAGTTACAAAGTTAGACCCTTAATCTGCTAACTTTTAAGTACTATACTTACTATACTTATCTCTAAAGACGTATATGCTAAGCCCTTTCTTCCCTATTCTATTAAGAGACAAGACTCAAGCGAGAAGAAATCCTCTTAGTAAGGGTTACCCCTCTAAACAAGTTTGCCTTTCATACAAGTTTAGTAATTAAGAGAAACCCTTTAGAAAGTAGACTCTTTCATAAAAGTTTTTGGTTAGTAAAGTTTTGAGCTACTTATTTTGTTTAGAGAGTTTCCCCTATTCTTATTTTGAGAGCAAGTCAGAGAAACTTCTATCTTTTTCGGGTAAAAAAAAAGGAAGCAAAAAAGGGAACATTTAATTGACTGAGACCCGGTTTACTTAATCAAATTAGTATAAAAAAGGTAATGCATAAGTAAAGAGAATTCAGTTGTTTGAACAGAGGTATACTATCAAACTAAATTAAAGGATTTCTTGAATTTACCTTACTTTATACAGACTCTTGAAAGTTTAAATAGCAAGGAAATTTGGCTTTTGGGAAGCGGGCTTAACTCGTAGTTTCATCGAACTGTTTTGGAGGATACGCGCATGAGTTCAAGCCCCTTTCATAGTTAAGAAATCCAAAGTACGTGAAGAAGTATAAGCTTTTTCATAATATCAAATAAATTACAATAGTATAAAATTCCTTAATTGCTGTATATACTAAATTTATTATACTTAATATCTGTTATCTTGTACTAGGAAATCCGAGTTGGGTATTAGTTATAAGATACCCCCTTTATTTGTTCTATTAAGAATCGAGATTTTAGACAATTGGAATTTGATATTTACAGTTGAGAAAAATCTACTCTTACTTTTTTTATTATTATAAATTAAAGAAAGAAGCTCTCCCTTTACTTGCTTGATACTGCAGAGTGAGCGTTTTTATGTTCCTGCGGATTCTAGAAAAGCTTCTTTAGAAAAAAGTTCTTGTATGCAGGAGTTTAGTCTCTAATAGGTTTATACTCTATAAGCAAATTAAATTCCCTAAATCTAAGAGTCAAAGGCATTAAGGAAGAAGAAAAGGTTAGTAAGATGTTATAATTGCAGCCAAGAGAGCCCTCTTCTAATCGACAAGCAGCGCTATGAATAACGAGTATGCCTTTTTTTTGAGGTTGAGAGCGGCAGGGAGGTTTATTACAAAAGAAATAAGTATATTTTTTAAAGCTTAGTCAAAAAAGACAAACAGGAACCAAATATAAAAAGAGCAAAGAATTCTCTATTAAAAGCTATTTCCTTTTCTGTCGGATTGCTAACTTCGGTATACTATGACACAGAAAACTTCTTGAATACATATCCACTCCACTATACTAATACAGCTTTGTAATAAGTCTTTCATGCTTGTCAGTTAAGAAATTTTTCAGCGAGCACCCTCTGATAGAACTCTGGAAAACCTTCATTTTGGTCTTGTAAATATCCTCTCTTAAATATCTAAAGCAAGCTAAAGAGTGGATAAAGTAAAAGTTTAATATGACTTTTCTGATTTATTGTACCTATTTGTAATTACTATAAATCATAGTACTATATACGAATATCTAAAGTGCTCTAAATAGGGGTATCCCCAACATGTATAAACCAAATACCGCAAGAGTATATGATAACAACTGCCTTGAGACAAAGGGGGGTTACGTAATTTTCAAACTAACAGCGGGAACCCCTAAGAGGAAGAAATAGTTACGACTTCTTTTTAAAAAGGACTCCGGGACTTATACTCCTCAGGCAAGGTTAAGGGTAGCTTGTAAGCGATGTCATTTACTGTAAGGTTATTAGTTTTTCGGCCTATTGAAGTTAAGAGGCACTCCTTTAGGCATCACCATAGTGGAAGGATAAAAACTAGAACAAGTAGTAACTTTTTTTGATACTAAAGATTCAATAACTGGATTTATTTACTTTAAATTTTTACTTTTGGGAAAGGTTTTTATATTTGTAAATTCAATAATAGAGCTCCTTTAAAAGCAAATAAGAGATACCCCATTTAGAACCTCCTTATTCAACCAAAAGTTAATGAGCAAGCTTGTACTACCTTTTTTTAGACTATTAAAAAAGGGTCGATTGGAGTCTTGCAATATTGTGAACTTAATCTTTTTAGCTCTTTTTAATAGTATAGCGTAGCTGAGCTAGTGAGGGGTTAATTATCCAAAATGACAACCCATTATAGCTTCTAATAGGGAGAACCCGAGATTTTTTGTAGAGACTGGGGATACTCGTTACCATGTTATACTAGCCTTTTTCCTTCCCTTATAAAAGGTGCCCGTTAGTTTGACTCTCATTGTTTTGTTATTTCAACGGTTCAAGAGCTACTACACAAATTTTAGCTAAACATCAAACAAAACTCGCGGGATTTCTCCACCGGCTTTGCTATAAGTTTTTTATAGTTTGGTCAATCTTTTGCCTCAGAATTATAAAGAAATTATGAGTGCTCAGAAACTGCAGTACGTAGAAAAGACTGCCTTTTCTCCAAAGTTTAAAACGGGAATTGCCCTCTTGTTATTACTGGATTTCTGCTTACTAAACTTAGTAAATATGAACCCTATACTATCGGGAACCTTTCTCAGGAATTTCAAAAAGCTTAACCCCTGACTAGATAATTAATCAGTAAGACTCTCCTTATATTCAATCTTGACTACTTATAACTGTTTTCTTTATACCGGATCAATCCGCTTCGAACCTGCGCATGCCCCGAACAAGGAAGCCTTGTATTACCGTGAAAAAGCAGGAGTTTTGGCTTATACTAGAAGAACAATCTTACTTTATAGTTAGACTACTATTACAAACGGTATATATCCAAAGATGCACTAGTATAAGATATTACTCTCGACCAAATTTCTTTTTCTTGAGATCCCTTATATCAAAAATCTATATTTTATTATATTTAACATAACCTTTTGTTTTATACTGCTTTGTCTGAGCACTATTCTAAAAAGGGTAGTCCATAAAAACTAATCTTACTCATTAAGGAACAAAGCAACATTATTTCCGTTATTAAGGAATTAGAATCTACTCTCTCTGCCTCATTTACTTTAGCTTATTAACGTATATTCTTTCTTTCGTAAGGAATCTTTCTATTTATTCTTTAATCTACCTGACAACTTGACTCTACTCGAAGACTTTTGAAAGTATATTATTTCCAGATTCATTAATTAGTACTTTAGCTAGAGTCCTTTTTACGAGTAAGTACTTATTTCTTAAAAACCCGAAACTAAGCTATTAAGGCTACAAAGCGGGTAACAAAGTAAGGCATATAGCATAAGAAACAAGTTCTGTGTAAGAGTAATAAAATATATAAAATAATACCAAATATTATGGTTTTTTACAAGAGAAAGGGATACTTGTTGGGGAAGCTTTGATTTAGTTTAGTTAAAGCTAGTATTTAAGGGAGGTCTTTCTCAATGTTCTCTTTGTTTAGTATCATTCCAAGTTAATTAACAAATGCAATAGAATCCTAGGAATTTAGGTTAGGAGCAAGCAAACCGGACAGCTAAACTGGCAATAAAAGGGCTCTTTAGATAGTCACTACGGTATTGTTCTAATGCATCCGGGTTTTATTAAGGATTTTTGAAAGTCTTTTTTTTTTTATGTAAAAGAGTACCTTTATCTTTATTCCTGAATTTGAAATGAAAGGCATTCGAGAGATAAAAGTAAGCCTTGGGTCTAATGAAAGCTAGGAATCCCTTTTCGTATTTTTAGATTTATGCAGGGTAATAGGTAACTGGGGACTAGGTTCTTCTCTCTTTCTTAGGAGGCCGGCTCCTCGAGAAGTCTTATAACTAAAGAAGTTCCTATTCCAGTGGGATTTATCCGGCTTAGTAAGTTTTAGTAAACAAGAAGAGTCCTCCTTTTACCTGTCTTCATCAATATAGAAAAAAGGGAGTGTGGGAGCTCTAGTAATAGCTGTTTTAGTAATACAAGAAAGGAATTAAACTCTTTTGTATTCAGATAATAGCTTCCGAGTCTAAAGAGAGTCTTAACAACTTGGAAGAAAACTCCAGAATGTCTAGGAATAAAGAGAAAGGTAACGAGTAAACAGGGTCTTCGTTTTTCCTTAGCAGGGGATTTCTTTATTAAAGACACGAAATGGAAAGTCTAGTGGATTAGGGAACCCAGAGAAAATACATAAGTTAAAGTCCCATACCTATAAGAGAATGACATGAAGGCTGCAATAAGACGTAGGTTCTATTCCCATTAGTAGAAACTGTTCCAGACTACAACCTATCGAGTAGCTCTCTATTCATTTCCACTATTTTATAGACTTAAAAACAACAAGGTCTCTATAATTGGACTTCTTTTCACTGTATACATACGTATTTATCTCAGCATAAATCTACGGGGACCCTTATTTAACTGCACTAAAACCTGGAAATTTATCAGCAAAGCGGTAGCTTAAAAGGCCTTATTATCTCTGTAACGTATAAGTTTTTTATAATATTACAAGCTATTCCCTTTAGACTCTATATAGATTTGATTTCAGTCTTGGTATAGCACTCCTCTGTCAACACGAATGGCATAGGTTCAAATCTGTTCATTACTGAGATTTTACTAGATAAAGAGTCAGAAAGAGTCTTGAAGTTAGCATTAAAGGGGTAAGAATATTTCCTATAAGTTCTAAGATTTCAGTTTAAGTTAAGGAATAGGAGAACTCTAAAGTAAAGGCTTTTTCTTCTTTTTTCTTCTGTTGTTAGTTTTCAAAAGAAAGGGGCGTGGTCCTCTCAGGGCTTTCGATTTCGCGATTAATAGAGCAGCAAAATCCAGTTGAGAGAATTAAGAATTATTTTACTAAGACACAGACTCTCAGATAAGGGAAGTAGGAAATAGATCTAAGGATTTTTCAATAGGAGCTTTGCTATTGAATATATAAGGCAGGGTGGTTGTAAATATTTTATATCCTAGCTAAGAGTTACTAACTAATAGGCACACTTGCTCGGTACAAATTTTAGCTTTTAGTTTTGAGTTCTTGTATTAGGTTCTTTGAGAATTCCTAGGATAAAACAGATACTTTAACTCTCTGAATTGTATTCTTCTGTGTGGGAGGATAGAGGATAACTGATTCTAGATTCTTGTCTTTAGTGTTGCAAGGTTTAAATTCTCTTATGAAATCTAATAGAATGGGCTTTGTAAAGTTCTTTTCTAAGAAGGAACACATGAATCTAACTCTGTAATTCAATGCTTGCCAAACCAATCAATGAGCTGGCAAAGGCGAGCTTGCTTGAGTCAATATTTCCTGGTAGGACATTTCCTTAGTGTACTAATTCTGGTGCTTGACCAATTCAGTATTCCTTACCAACTTTCTTTAGGAACTAGACTAATCCTAGGAACATGCTCTTAAGTTTCTAATCTTGTCAGCTTCTCTTGAGTTTGAACTCTCTAATCCTAAGAAGTTAGGAACACATACTCTTTAATTCCCTGTACTCATCTTAGGAACCAATCAATTATATAAACACAACCTCTTGCTTGCTTAGCTGGCCAAAGAAGGAAGAAATATTAGCAGTT
This sequence comes from Pelargonium cotyledonis, assembly GCA_036897625.1. NCBI lineage: Eukaryota > Viridiplantae > Streptophyta > Magnoliopsida > Geraniales > Geraniaceae > Pelargonium > Pelargonium cotyledonis. Next base: position 122,851 of record JAYMTA010000012.1, read on the forward strand.
GAAAGAGAAGTCCAATGCAAGTGGAGTTGAAGGAAGTCCAAAGCCCTTTGTCTTATTGGGATAACATAAACAGAGTTTTTCCTTTTGTTTCTAACGGTAATATATAATTGTAATAAGGAGCAAAATAGTTTAGTTAAGGCATGAATATGAGAATCCAAGCATTATATTATTTAGTAAAAGGATCTTAAATAAAAAAATCTAGTGAATATTCCCCCTATAAGAGTATAGGACAAGACTCATAATTGATTATGGTAGGGCGGGATAGTCTTAGTAAAAGATGGCATAGGTTCAAGTCGACCAAGGAATTAAGGATATCAAAAAAGAGTCTCAAGGCAGTTGCATCGCTTTCCAAGGAACTCTTTTGTCATGTGATAAAGTGTTATTCAAGTTAAA
>JAYMTA010000013.1:0-123136 GCA_036897625.1 Pelargonium cotyledonis
AATATTAGACTTTTAAAGCCGGGAGGGTAAACAATTTATAAAATAACAGGAATCAAAGAGGGTTTTAAAGGTGTAAACAAGCAAAAGCTTTCCAGTGTTATGCTTGTTTTAGTGCCCTTCTGTTCAATTTGCCTTGGTATTTTGTTTGAAAGTCTTTCCTTTCGATGTCGGTTATGTTATAAAGTATTCATGTTCTATCTGTAATACTCCTTGCAACTCCCTTCCTTTCGTTACACAGCAGCCTGGTAGAAGGAACTATTATCTCTAAGCTTACCTCCTTTTAATGATAAGAACAATGCAAATGCGGGAATCTTAAGAATATAGAAATACCTATTAACTAATATTTACTATCTATTACTAATAAGAAGTATAATAACTCGTTACAAGATAGGTAATACAATAGGTACATTAACAGCGGGCTACATACAACTGCAAGACACTCATAACCCTAAGGCAATCTTTTTCTTGGGCATTGTTTTGGTCGATCCTTTTCGTGAGTCTTTATTGGAAAGTATTTGCTTATTTAAATTCATTATATAGGGTAAGGGTTTGAAAGTAAAGGAAGGGTGTGAGCTCTACAAGGTATAACAGGCAAGATTTATCTTGTTGCTGTTCGTTCCTGTCTTTCCCTGTATTCTGGTGAAAGGTTTTAAGGCAAGTATGCTTGTGGACTTGCTTTCTTGTCCCTTTGTTTCCGACAAAAGGGGCTTTATAGTAAGAACAGTTTCCAAAAGAGAACTGAGTCTAGGTAATGTCAATTAGGGCATTTTCAGAAGAAGGTAAAGAATTACATATAGTAAATCGAATGCAGAAGAGGTATACTTTTCTAAATACTCCACATTTCCAAACTCGTAGTTGGCTACGAGAGTTGCTTCAGTAGTCAAAGTATTTTACAAAACAAACACTCAAAATAAATTGAGCCCAGAACTACTGCCGCTGAGATTTATATAAACCGGAGTAATGTGACATTGTCAAGAGTAGTAAAGATATACCGAAGAGTAAGGTTCCTATAAAGAGGTCTTAATTTTTAATAAGGGTATCCCTAGGGGAATGCAAGTCATAAGCGTATGCGGGTAGCAAATGACAGAATACTTTAGTAATCTATTCTAAGAAATATTAGATCCTAAAGAGGAAAGAATCCCCCAGTAGGTATTGGAATTCACAAAGGTTCAAAACCGGCAATTATTGATTATTTTGGAACCTGGATAAAAATAGAAGCGGGTTGTTTTAACATAAAATTGCAGAGTCTCGAGCCGATATCTCACTATATCTTTCAGGAAGGGTTTTTGAGGTAAAAGGCTTTCTTTTTCATAATTGAAAAGTGCATTCCTTTTTTAAGCAAATACTAAATTATAAAGAGCATGCTTTTAGAACCTACGACCGCCCCTCGGTTACGTTTTGATTTACCGGGTGTATATTTGATTAAATACATTAAGCTAAAAGAAGCCCCTATAAGCATAGGTATTCCGCTTCCAAATTTCCTAAATTTCAAAAGTACGACTAAAAAGTGTGCCCCTATACCGGGTATCCTAAGGAGCCCTTTCCTGAGTTAAAACCTCCTTTTCACTAAGCTTGCCAGCTCCTCTTTTCTAGAGCTAGAACCTTGCCTGCCTTGACTAGCCATGTAAGTACCCTTTTTACTTATCTTTTCCTTGATTATTTCCATTTGTTGGTTCTCCCTTAGACTCTGAAGCTTACTTATGGAATAGGAAACATTCCTAACCTGTAAAAGAGGCAAGTTTACTTGGATAGAGAAGAAGTCCTTGTTCCCAACTTAGCGATTGCTTTGACCTCTCAAATCAAATTAAGTAAAGAAAATAAGAACATGAATCAAAGCGAAACAAGAAGAAAGAGAAACCAGTAAAAGAGAATAGGAAAGAGGAAACACCAATTACGTGAATAAGAACTAGTGCAACTCAGTTCACTCTCTTTATCTGTCCAAATAAGACTGATATTTGACACTTGTCAATTATTCTCCTCGGCTGATAGCATTCAAACCCAGGACTGTTCCTGGTATAATGGGCTGACATGGACTGTCAATTATCGAAAGAGTATTCACCCCAAGCCGAGTAAATAACAAAGAGAATGAGATCTTTTAGGTGATTCCAGTCCTAGATTCTAGACTTTTATCTTGCATTTCAGCGAAACAAGTTCTCCTTTTGCCTTGACAGCTTATTCCTCATTTTAGAAATCCCTAAATCTTAAACTTACAAATTAGGAAGCTTAAAACCTAGAATTAGAAACTTTAACGAAATAAAGGCAAGAATTACAAGACTTTCTATATTTCTCTTGGATTTCACTTAGGAATTACGGGCTATAAAGATTTCAATTCCGTGACTTTAAAGACTTATGCTTAAAATGGGCATTGAACTCTGAGAACACATTAATTAAGAGGTACCCAAACTTGCGTTTTAGAAAAGAAGATAGATATGACTTCCTCGGAGCCTTACAATCCAAGATGAATCATTCCTCCTCAGTTTCTTACACTATTTTTACTACTCACCTTGGCCGCTGAAAGCTATGACATAAGTATAGGTTCTTCTGTTTTGAAGTTCAGATACATGAAAGCCCTCTTTGAAGGGGTTGCCTTTTTTCTATAGACCGTATTTACCATATAGCTTAGTAATAATTGCTTAATTTAAAAAAAGGTGTGAAGCAGTAAGCCTTTTATAAGACAATTAGAAATAAGGAATTTCATATAAAGCTTTTAGTCTAAGTAAGAACACTCCTAACAAGCAAGAATCTTATTAGGAAAGAGATAAAGAGCCCGTATAATTGCTTTCTTCATACTCCGCTCCTGCTTCTGGAGCTTGGTTAGGGAATTTCAAGTAAAAAAGGTCTACAATTAACAATTACAATATAATCAGAATTTCCTTACAATTAGGTTTTTTTAACCCTAGTTAGCGATCTTGTTATTTTCCTGCTGCTATGCCCTCACCAACTCGTACAAGGAAGTTAAGTCATTTTGTTCAAGTCTAAGACCTAAGGGGCACTCCTAAGTAAGGTTGTTTTCCCTATACCTTTTTCTAATCTAAGGAAGGGATCTTTCCTTATTAAAAAGGATTGAAGAGTGTTCTCTTCCGGATTCTGTGCTACTAAAAGAAGAATTTCGTATAAGTTATTTCATTCCACTAGGATCCTTAGGGTCAAGCGCCAGGGTAGAGCTTTCCATTTAAATTGGAGTAGTGGAGACTTCTTGGGCCTTATAAAGTACCTGGTTTGTTTAGGGTTTTGCTTGTAAGAATCTAGCTATCATCAAGAATAAGATACAGGTGTTGAGTTAGGTTAGAAGTAGGGGTAACGTTCTAAAGAAAGTGGCTCATAACAAACAAGGGAGCAAGTAAACCAAAAGTATGAAAGTAAGTAGTAAGACAGTAGGTATGGCAGCTATCAAGACAAGTCTCAAGACAAAAAAGAAAGCTCCGAAGCTACAGACTAAAAAGAAAGTTCTAGTTCTAAGGAAACAAGGAAAAACTTGTTATGAACTTTTCAGTAGAAAATAGGCCAAAAAGTACTCCTATAGAAGTGGGCGTTTTAAGGTCCTTTTTCTGATAAAAAAGTAGTCGCGTATATATGTCAAAGTTCATTCACTACTTTTCCTTGTATAGAGACTTGAAAGAAATGAAAAAGTAGGATTTATATATAAGCAAAAGCCCTACCTCTTATAGGTATTATTACAGTTTGGACTTATCATATTTCTTTGTTGTTAGTCTTATGCTGCAGCCCTTTCTTAGGAAACCCGCAGCCGATACCTCTAGCTATTATCTTACTCTTCATATTCCCAAGGATAGTAAGCTGTAAAGTATTCCTTGTAGTTCTAGTCTTATTAGCATTCCCTGTACTTGTATTATTAGTTACTTTATTAGAAAGTAAAAATACATTAGAGTTCTGGTAGAAACCTTTCCACTCCTTGATAAGTGTTCTTGTATGTGGTTACAGTAGTCCATTATACGTTATGACAACCAAGTCTTCTGCTTCTGATTTGTAGCTTGCTTTATAACTTTCTTTTTATTAGTTTAGTATTAGATTACGAGTTTCTTATGCAGCTCTGTTTTACTTGCTTTCTTATACCTCTGTTTCTTTATCCCTATACTATAGACTTGTTTTGATAGCCATACTTTTCTTCATTTTTTTTTACTCAAAAGACCTCTACTTCCTTTAGTAGCTTTTGTCTTCTTAGTCTTATGAGCCCTTGTACTACCCTTCGTGTTGTTGTAACCTGCTGTTACTGTACCTACTCTATTCCCTCTTTTTTTAGGACTTATAGGAGTTCTATTACCTATTTTAGAATACCTTTTAGTATTATATAGTTATAGTAATCCATCCCTTAGAATCTTCTATTTAGAATTTTTAAAAGTAATAAATAGGAGTGAGTATTAGAGTAGGTCCTTTTAAACTTGAAGTTTAGTATAGGAAAAAGGAAGGATTTATGTCCACGAGTATAGCTAGTGGGTGCATTCGCTTTCTTGAGTTATATATAAAAGAATGGAGTCTCCTAGTGCTGTACTAAGGTTTTTCTTGTCAATTCATAGAATCGTTTAACATAGAAGGAACGTCTAAATAGAATGTAATAATGTAGAAAAAAGACAAAAAGTCAAAGCATTATCCTGTTGGGGTAGAAGCTTGGGGTTAATCCGGGGATACCGTAATCTTTTGAAATTCCTATACACTTTTAGGTTTTTACCGGACCCTGATATAGCATATAGCAAAAAATTTTCCTTAAAAAATTCCTGAGATGTTCTACGTAAAAGCTATTTAAGACGGGAAAGCCCCTATACTAGCAGGCCCGAGTTGAGGCCTCATAAGATTAAGGACATCCCCATATTTTCTTTTACAAGAATTTTCTTTCCTTGTGATTGAGCTTTTTGCACTCGTGTTTCTTATATAGACATCTTTATATTCCTAGTGATTACTTTTACGAGGGAAACTTTCATAACTAACGTAATAGTTTTCGGGAAGCAAAGCCCCCTTTGTACAAGTGTACTTAATAAACATGGACTCAGCGCCATTAATGGAATAAAAAATTGTCTTGAGAAAAAGTTGTCTTAACTTACCGAATTTTTGCGAGTACCTAAAAAATCTTTACTCCCTTTTAGAAAAAAAAGCAGCTACTATACTATATCACTTCTTGAAACAGGATTTTAGTTTGCAAAAGCATTAACGCAATTGGATTTACTGTCTGACTTTTAAGTAGAGTTTTTAAGTTTCTTCCTTTCTTTTTGGATCTTCCATTTGCCAGAGAAAGGGAAGCGTTTAGAATGAAAACTCGTAACATAAAGGCCAAAAAGCTAATAATACTAGGGATTGCCTTATATAAACTGGTTAAAGCCCTACACAAGGTCCCTGTTGACTAAAGCCAAGAAAAAGGATCTTTAAATACAAAATTATGTAAGTGTAATTGCATCCGATAAAGAGCTCCTCTTTTTCTAATGAGACTTGTCCTATACTTGCTCATTCCTCTTTAATGATAAGAACAAAGCGCAGGAGGAATATACCCTTAACAAAAACAAGACCTATTATACTATGTCTATTCCTATCTATTTCTATAACTAGTAATAAATTAAAGAGATACTAGTATACAATACCTTCTTTACTTCCCCACTTGTCTCTATACTACTTCTCTAAGAAAAACATTTATAGCTACAGTAGCTGCGGGGAATACTTATTAGCAAGCTACGGGCTGCAACAAGAAGTCTTAAAATCCTAGGTAGTAGTAATGCAGAGAGTCTTTGGTAGGGATTTTCCAACGGGTTTCCTTCTTCGGATATAGAGGCTTCGGCAGGTTCTTCTAAACAAGCCAAGACATAGGATTTTTTTAGAAAAGGATTTTTTAGTGCCAGCTAACTAATAGGAAATCCTATGTTTGTCTAGGGGAGATTGAAACTCAAAGGGTTTCTGAAAGTTAATATCAAAGGAATTTTCTGGGAGATAGTTTACCGGGTATCAAGACTGGCAAAGGTATAGGTTTTTAAGAAAAGGTACATTTCCTAAGACAAAGAGGGCTAAAAGGATACAAATACAAGGTACACGTATAGCTCCAAAGAAAGTGGGTAAGAAACCCTGGGCTAATAAAAAGGGTATTAAGAAGAGTAGGAGTATGATAGAGAGATAGAGAGATGCGGAGTCTAAAGTTGTGAGTAAGAAACAAGGTCTTTTCTTTTAGATAAGAGTATGAAAACGAGGGCTCCTAAGAAGGCATGCTTTAGAGTAACATATAAGTTAAGAAGAGGCCTTGTGGGATTCAAAAATACGGAAAGTAAAGTCTAAACTTGGTTGATTGATAAGGTGTTTCAAGAGGGTTCCAGTTCTAAAGAATGTTCTAGGAATTAAGACCAAAAGTAAAAGAGAAAGTAGTATGATAGCCCTTAAGAAAGGGGTTTGTTCCCGTGCTCCTACTAAGAGAAAGGTATAGCCCACGAGATACAGAGTAGTTAAAGCTACAATAGTTAAGGCTCATAACAAGATTCCGGGTAAGCAGGGTCTTCTAGCTCTAAGAAAGTCTGCTTTTTCTGTTGCTGTTGGCTATAGTGCAAGGTTAACCATACTTAATACTATACATTACCCTTCCTCGGTACCCTTCCGTCGGGAAGAGTAATGTATAATCAATCTCTTTAAGGTTTGTTTCCTCTACTAGTAACAACAAAATATAAGAGGTATTCTCCTTAAATAAGTAGTATTATTTATACTTACAATGAGAACGCCATTCTCTATTAAGGTTGATGAACCCATTCCTACCACCAGTGAACCTTTACTAGCTATTCCATAACTAAGCAATACTAAATTCTACTAAAAAGGAGATTAAGAACTATCTAATACTTATAACTCTATAATTCTGGAGACAAGAATCGTAACACGAACCCCGTCGAATATGATGTTACATTTATGGATTTGGATCTGCGCCCCTCACTTAATCCAAAAGGAAATAAGATGTTTTACTTCATTGTATATAGTGTCCGCTTTAAAGAATTACTAGACTCTTAATAGGAATCTATAACTCTTATTTTAGAGAAGGGTGCCCGAGAAATAGGTATACTTTTCCTGTATTATAACGTTTTTCAATAGTATTTTGTGTCCCCAGTTAGTTAAGTACAGAATCCTTTACGATAGGGCGCGCTCAGTAATAGCTTTTGTAAGAGGGTTCTTGTAGAGCCAAAGAGTTCTTGCATTCTAAGTTGATTATCTAGAGTCCTATCCCTAAAAAATTTTCTAAAATGAAGAGTCTTGAATAGGGCAAGGAAGCTCATTTACTAATATGTGATTATTATGCGAGTTCTGTATAAAGTAAGGGCTCTCCTTTTCGTGAATTAAATCGAAACTTTGTTACAGTGGGTAGAGGTCCTTCAGTATCATATCGAAGAGAGTGTTCAAGAAATAGGTAAGGGGTATTTGAACCAGAGTTCCTGGTATTATAACTAGGCAGCTGTAAACAACCAGCAATTATTATTTTGAGATTTTGTGGGTAGACTGGGGAAGCAGACCACAAGAAGTAAAGCACTTTTTGGAACTCGTACTTGAGACCTATCTAGAAAAAAGGAATTGGTAATAAAATATTAAGAGATCCTTGCTAGATTATACTTGAGGGAACTTTGGATACACTCTCTGCTTCGACCTTGACGAGAAAGCTCTATTTGTATCTTAAACTCTGCTTTTTGAAACCCCATTAGTACCCCTTGTACAAATAATACATTTATTTTCTACGACTTCAGGACCAAATTAGAGAAATAGATTAAACCCGTAAAACAAAAGTAAACTATTATAAAAAAATTTTTTAAGGTATCAAAATTCCAGGCACATTATAAGAGGAATGCTAGGCTTTGAGAAGATATAAAAAAAAACTGTTCCATTTCTCTTTAGTTGGCCATCAGTAAACATAAGGATTAGGACTATCACTGTGCATAATTTATTTAGGGTTGTCCTAATATAAGAGGTCTCTGATTACTCTTCAAAATTTTGGGAGGTGCTAGCTTACGTGTTTCTCCTGCTTTTTAGACACAACTTTGCTTGTTTTATTATGCCTTTCCTAGACTCTTTATTATGGTAAGGAGTCTTATCTATTATTGAGTAGTTTTTTATATTATATATTATATTAGCTTGAGCTGCGTTACTAGTAATCTCTTTTTTAGTAAGTTTATAAGTTCCTTGCAAAAGCGGGTTGTTAAAGTAATATTATACAAGGGCTCTCTCGTGTGCTATTAAACTTTTCTTTTTTTGCTGTATGTTCCTCGGATTCAGAAACTATTAAATATTTTTAACCTGAGGTCGCAGATAAAGGGCCTGTCCTTTCATTGACCCAACCCGCGCATCCAGGGTACTATAGAGTCTAATATTTTTTTTAACAGTATTTTATTTTTGTTAAGGAACCCTTTCTAAAATCTTCTTATGGAAAACTTTAGTTTGATAATGACTCCTCCCCCTTATACTCAAGGCTTTATACTAGAAATCTATGCACTTCTAATTGCAATTGGGGTATCTTAATATTTAGCGCAAAGTTTTCTTTGACCTTATGCTTCCTTGTCTCTTAAAAAATTGAACCTTTGCTTTTGTAGTTTGTTGAAGGTTCTATAACTCTGTCAAAGGCTCCTTTGGGTATTAATAAGAATAAAATTTCAACTATATAAGGCAAGAAGTAGCAGACCCCCGGACCTTTTTAGATTCACACAACTCTATATAAAGGTTAGTTTTTGCTTTACAAGGTACTTGTTTGTTACGCTTTGATACGTGGAAATCTAGTCCTCATTAATTATACACAAGAGGTTCTGTTTAGAGTTTTTTGTATCGGTTTATGAGCCTTTCATAACATAAAACGCGCTTGCACATTTCTTATCAATTCAATTCTTTTTTGGCCTTTTCTAATATAACATGTAGCGAAATTAAAGTCACCCCATTGCTTTTATTGGACGTAACCCTACTCTAACCCGAGTCTGAGTAGTACAGGGCTCTTTTCTAAAATTCATATAACTTTTGGGGATTTTGAGTAGTAAGCTTGATTTACGTAAAAACCCTTTCTAGTGGGGAATCCTCTCCTGATCCACTTTGTGAAATTAAGCCGTCAGCCTCTGGAAAAGTATAAAAGTATAAAGCATAGAGATTCCTCGAAAGATAAAAAAATTATAAGGAGCCCCTCATGGAAATTGGGACACACAAAGCTTGAATATAATAGTATTCTAAAATACTTTAAAAAGGATGTTAACCTTTTCTTTAGGAGAGTTAAGATCCGGATAAGTCTTCCATTCATTTTTTTTAGCTGGATTTGCTGTGTAGCTAGTAATAGTAGGAGATTTGTGCCTTTAGAATTTCAAATCCGGGGTTATAGGGATACCCTTCGAACGTAATTCTATTTCGATCTGTGAGTTTCAAGATTATGGTCTATGATATTGTAAAGTTCTAGTTTGCTCTTGTTACTCGTTTCTTTTGGTAATAACAATACAACAGTGATTCTATAACGGCCTTTTATTTCAGTAATTGGGACGTTAGTTCTTGACAAATCTAATTGTTCTAGCTTTGTTCTGTTACTAGTTTTCACATCAGGATTTCCGTACTTTGTCGTAGCCTAGATAATTTTTTTAGGACAGTAATATAACACCAAAAAAAGCAGGGAATTTTTCGATATTAGCATGTCCAAAGAGTGCCTTTTCTATCAAAAAGTCTGAATACTCTTAGAGAAAGTTTTAGGATGACTCTACCCTTTATTTAGTAAATCCTATACACGGCTTTTCGTGGGAGAGCTATAACCTGACTTAAGGTAAGGGCCCTGTTGTATATCCTTCGTTTTTTAACAATTGGGTTCTTTTTGTAACCTATTTTTATTTTTAACTTAATGATAGCTTTGGTTGTTCCATAAATTCCTCCGTGTTAAGAGGTTTTTTATATACTAGGCTTTAAAGTCAAAAGTTTGGCAATTTCTAGTCAAATAGATATAAGGACAGTATGAGGTACAAATTTTGTAAAGCGGTAGCTCTAGCTTGCCGAATAGCTTTAATGCATAAATTTGTCAGGCAATCCCGCCCAGGTCTAGCTTAAGTCCTCCGAGCAAGGGGTTTTTACTTCTATATCCGGTTTTATACTTTTTATTAAGTAAGGGATTTTTAAATAGTATGAATATAGTAAATATAGCTAGCTATTTATAATTCTTACAATACGAATTTTACAGCTTATTCGGACAATAAAAATATATAGAATAAAAGCTTCCCGTTTTTGAAAAATCTCTTAGATAAAGAAAGACTTTAGCCAGACTCTTGAAATTAGGGAGCGCCCATTAGCTGACTACAATCAAGTTTACGTTCGGTAAAGTCCTATCCAAGAATTAGCCAATCCTTGGGGCAGTACTTATCAGTCACGCCGACCCCTTCGAAATGAGTGCCTTTACTGAAGAGGTATAATTCACTTGTCTTGGAATATTCGTACAATAAGAGACAAAATTGAGCAATTCCTTTTGTTATGGAAATGCTTTGGGAAGTTTTTTGATTAGAATAAAGACTTCACGGATCTATAAATATCATGGCTAAGGGGCCAGACTGCAAATATAGATATAGAGAGTCATAAAAGGCGAGAATATCATAAATAAGTATTCTTTTCTAAAGTATCCAAAGTAAAAGAGGTTTCGAACCTATGTATAAACCCTTCCGTTTTAATGTCGAGGTTTTTCTATGTAATCGACTAATGGACGCCGTGAGCCACCTACTAAATAGCTTTTAGAGTATACATTAAAGTTAGGTTCTGAATTCAAAGTTATTCTTTCTACGGGGGTCCTTTTAAGAGGAAATCTACTCTCAGTAGGGAGACGTTAGCTCAGGCTTCTAGTTATATCTAGGTAATCCGGTGTTTTTTATTCAAGTTAGTAATAAATTAAAGACTCTTTTACTTAGGGCTAAACAAAGAAAAAATCCAAAATAAAAATGTCTATTAGCTAGTATAATAAACTCCACTTCCAAGTCCTGTAAGAGATCCTTTATAAATGAGTTTACTTCCCTGTAGAGTTTTTCTTAAAAAAGAGACTTCCTGTTCTTGCATATATTTTATCCTCTGACTTAAGCCTGCATACAGCTTTTAAAAAAGACTCAACTGTAAAACACAAATAAAGATTAGGGGGCTGCTTACTTTTTAGACACCCCCTTCTTTAGAAACTTTAAAGATAACGAATCCAAATGCGAACAATGCCAAAGTTAATAGAAATCCTTGCTCATGCTCATATTGCAAATTTAGGTACCGCATAATTTGTATCTCCGACACATTTTCCGTGCTTTTTAATTCCCCTTTGATTTTTCAGACTACCCTTACTGCTCCTCCCATTTCCATAGCATTTCTGTTTATTCTACCACCTGTCTTTGTTTAGAAAAAACGAGTGCTTACAATTTCCTTGATCAATGAAAAAAGGCTCTACCTTAATACTTAAGAATTTCAAGTCTACCTCCTCAGATATTGCTAGGATTTACTGTGAAGACTTAAAACTTTTAGATTCCCTAAATTTAGACAAAAGGGATTGAATTCACCTTATCTCATCAAGACTTAAAAAGGGGTGGGGACCCGGTTAAACATCTTAATATATTTCCCAAGAGGGGGTCTTCTGAAAGAAAGTATATAGCCATCCTTATAAAAGGAAGGTTTTGGGCTATTAGTCGCAGCTTGAATCTTGTGCTTTGATAACTCCTATAGGAAAGATTTCCAAGTTAACCTGTTTTGAACCTTCTAACACGCGAGAAAATCCCATACTTCCTAACTTAAGAGGCCCCTTTAAGCGCCTAGAAGTCTCCGCAAGCTACTAAGGAATCCTCCTTCTTTTGCAGCATCCAAAAATAAAACATAGATTACGTCCCGGTTGACCTTTCCTAAAAGTCTTAAAAACCTTGTGTTAGAATACCCGGATAGAATTTAAAATACTAAAGCGCGTTTGAGCGTATCCTTTTAGTTACCCAAATCCCAGATTAAACCTTTCTAAAGTGAGTTTTCCCTTTTACTGCCGTGGATACAGGAGACTCGTACTCCTTTTCTTTTTTCTGTGCTCTCAATTTCAGGTTATTGCTGACCGGTTACTTAAAGGGGAACTCTTAGACTAATCTATGAGGACACGGCTTGAACCCTCGGATATTCTATAAAAAGATTTTTGCTTTACATGCCTGCCAATTAATTAAAGATTCTTATTGTCATTTATATGGATTATATGGAGAAGAGCATATACAATATTCATTCGCGAGGACGTGGATCTAAAATTTGCTTTCTACCTAGGTTATTTTGATACCTAAACTAAATCCTCGGGCTTATGATTTTTTTTTTATTTTTATACTAAATCTTATTCAAATCAAAAGTGTAAAATGAACCTCATTATTAAATTAAGAAAGAGATCTCCTTGTGGTCACCATATTTTCTGGCTTATGTCTCTTAGTTAGAGCGGCTCTTTATCAAATAAATGAAATAAGTCAAAACTTATTGTAAGGTCCTTTCGCGAGCTTAATTGAGGTTTTACTGGAGAGAGCCCCGATAGGGCTTTGAATACTCGTATTTTAATCTAGTACTTCACTACAAGCCTAATTATGAAACCTGAAAAAGTTTAAGACAATGGGTTTAGTCCTCGTAAATATAGAATCGGAATTCCCAATTACCTCTTATTTATAGACTTCTGTCTTAGTTATTCCTAACTCACAGAATGAAACCGACTTCTTAGCTTTATAGGCATTTCCTTTGAAAACTTCCCCGGCAATTTACCCTCGAAAATTTTTTCTTTCTTGCAAAAATTCCTGCCTTTTGAAAGCTAGCTTACTTTGAAATTCTAATCCCATAGCAAAAGAACTCTTCTGAATCTCTTAATGTACTACCCGCTGTAAAAGTAAGACTAAAGTCAGGGACCGTAGTAAGATACCTCAAGTTGTTTCATCAGTAAGGCATTCGTTTTTGTAGACTTAACAATACTTTAGCTGTCGGATTTGCTGCGTCTCACTAGAGTCTTCCTTACTTAAGAATTTTATAAAAGCCTCGCTTAGATTAGTACCTTTTAAGAATAACTCCTTTAGCTTTGACATAACTAAGAAACCTGTATATATTTAAACAAAAAGAATTAATTATAAACCAGCAGAATAGTCCTTCATTTACATCGAAACTAAGATCTTTCTCTTACTCATTTTCTACGAGCCGGTCTCTTTAAATTGAGAGAATACCCTTTTATTTACAGGAAATTCAAATCTATTTCTAAGATGCTCCCAAGATAGGAACTGTAAACGCTAAACTAATTCGTGTAATTTCTTATCCGTACTAAAAAGTATTGAAAGATATGGATATTTAAAAGAGTTTGTCTCGGATTAGGACTCCTTTAAGTATCCCCACTTCTAGTTAATAATTTCATTCAGTACATACTCCTTATAAACTAACTGGAAACTGTCGCCTAGTTATGAAACCCAGTAAATGTTGCAGGAAATTGGATACCAGTCCCTACCAGATTGAGACTCAGTAATGCAAGAGCTTCGTTCACCGAAAAGCCACGGGTTCCAGTCCAATAAATTATAGACCTTTACTATAGAGATGGGAATCAAGAACTCTAAAGGGTAGATATTTAAAATAGGTTTACAGTGTCTACTATTAACCCCTAATCCGTTTAGAAATACAATTATGGAACTGCTTATCCTAGAAAAACCTTCAATCAACAAGATATTATCTTTAACAAGGTCTAGCCCGGTAACTGGGGTATCAAAAAGCTCTTATCAATCCAGGCTTGGGGTAAGACTTTAGATATTCTTGTCTTAAATTGGGTGATAGAAAATCTATTTATGTTTAGGGCTTTTCCGAAATAGAGTACTAAGTGCTCCAACTTTTACGAAGAGGGGTCTTTACTGACTAGGATTTAAACCCATTTTATTAGGCACTAATTAGAAAAAGAAATGGGGTACCATTAATGAAAGGAAGAAACCCTTATACTTGAATAAGTACAAAAAGAAACAAGTGGACTTAGTTAGTTTTTCATACAAGGGTTGTGCTATCTCTAGGGGTATCCTATACTCTCCAGTTATATGCCTAAAAAGGGGAACCTTTATAACCTTTACTAAAATTACTTATCAAAGTGTTAATAAAGTATCTTTCCGATAGCGGAGTGCCCCGGGTTTATAATTCTAGTTCTATAAAAACGAGTCCATATGCTTACGAATTGGGGTACTGTATTATGTTACTCCCGCTTGATATAAGAGCTCTCCGGGTAATAGAAGGATTGTCGTGGATAAGAGGGCAGAAACAACTTTCCCTTTTGGATATGAACTTCCTGAACTGATTTTTTTTATCTTGCATTCCAGAGCAGCCTTCCTCTATCTTACGGTAAATAATAAAGCACAAATGACTAAGCCGAGTGTTTGTCTAGTTGAGCTTAGTCCCGTTCTATTACTTATTACTAAAGTTCCCTAACAAGGAGGCCCTTAATTATTCAAAAGTGGGTTTCTATTTTTGTGAGTTATGCTATATTAAGGTATCTCTGGAACTTCCCAACCCTTTACTCTAATCATGTGCAGTATCCCAAAAAGGTATTCAATTTTTATATACCTATATATCTTTAGAAATGAGTAAAACAAAGCAATTACTTTTGATTAGGCACCTTCATGAGACACTGGCTATATTCCTACTAGCTAGGAACCGGTTGGCTAACACAAGTTTTTGGGGAATGCGAACCTAGAGTTACCTATAAATTCAGTGATAAGTCCTTTATTTAAGAAGTTTAGAATTACTTTATATTTATAAAAGATGTACGTACTTTTAACCGAATCTCGATACTCTAGAAAAGTCTTTATCAAAGTAATTAGACAAGTCTCCCCTTAATTTAATAAAGAAAGATACTGTTATATACTATTCACTTCGAATGCCTGGTTATTCCTGGACGTAATCTCAAGATTACCCGCTCTAGTCATAAGTTACTTAAATATAACTTGCTTTTTTGTTATCTTATCTTTCTTTATCGACGGCACTTTTCTTAGTAATTTCAGTTATATCATAGAGAGTTTTCTGGAAAAGTCCCCTTGGTGGCATATTCATTTTACTTTAGTAGAAGTTTTTTCTTAATTCAAAAGCAGAACCTATTGAATATCACAGACTCTTGTAACAAAAAATATTCTCGCTTATCGACGTACTAAGAGCATAAACTACAAGCTAAAGAGCTTTCCTACGAGATTATAAAATCCATAAATACCAAAAGTTTAGCATCCTGTGTAAGCTTTAGGCGGCCCCGGAGTCCATACTTACTACCACTTCCTTTCGTTATAGAGGCAGTAAGTTCTCCCCCTTTTTATAACTAAAACATAAAAGAGAAACTCCTCCTTAGAGATACAGAAAGCCAAGGAAAAAGTTTACCTCCTTCTTTATCTGTTTATTTGTGAAACCTTCTATATTCTCTTGAAAAGTAAGATCAAAAAAACTACAATTCTATAAATTACAAAGAACAAGAAGCTTGTATTTATATACATGACCCAAAGTACTTTGAAGCCTGAGGAATCTAGTAAAAGGATTGCGATCTTTATGAAATACTAAACTATAAGGGACTTGTCACGATCCAGATAGATGACCTATAAGATACATAAACTTTTTTTTAATGATTAGGAAAGTCTTTCAATATTTTTTGTGTTAGTAGTTGTTTCACTTATGAGGTTTTCGAGGTTTACAGCTTTCCTATTACTTTAGATAAGGTTCCAGAAGGTTGTCTTTTACTTGATGGAAATCCGAATCTATAACATTCCCTATACAACCCTTACGAGAAAAAATCCCGCCTTGTCAAATTTTTTAGTTTCCCTGTCCAGGAGTGATTACACATATAGAAAATCTTTATCCTCTAGCTTTTAAAGGTTGTGACCTCTAGTTAATAAGAGTCTTGTTCACACGCTTGACTTTCCGGAGGTATCCGTTGGTAGAACACGGGGCTTTTAACCAAACGGCAGTGGGTTCAAATACAGCTGTTTAGTTCTTAATAAGGTCTATCTTCTAGGGACTCCATTTTATAAAATATTTTTTTACTCCGCATATCTAGATTTTATATAAGGAAGCTGAGGAAGACTCTTGATTTTATATTGTTCAATTTATGAGGTCTATTTTTGAATGCAAAGGGGGAATGATTCCGGTGTTTCATTTTTCCTGTAATAGCTCGTAGTTCAATCTTAGTTCTTTGTTTAAGAAAGACCTTGTTATCTATATAGTAATACTGTACTGTTTGATAATTAAGTAACACCCACCCCTTCTCAATATCTCCACATTCTTTAAATAAAACCCGCAAGAGTTTGATAAGGGCTTCTTTAGCTACTTGTTCAAAACAAAAAAGGAGAAATTCTTGGATATAACAAAGACATAGCTTCAGGCAGATTAAGCAACAATTTGGATTAAACTTTATAGAGTACCTAGTAATATAGAACATGTTATATAGTAAAAAAACCTAAGTATATCTTCTAGGCCGTGGTATACCAAACTTGTCATTTTTAGAGTATTTTACCGTGCACAGTGCTAGATTTTCCATAGTATTATTAAGAGGTTACGGCAGAGCTCCAGAGGGCTTTTGAAGATAGGTAGTTTAAAGATAGTAAAATATTCTTTACAAAGATTGAATGTAGCTTTTTAAAGTTTATTAATCAGCTAGCAGAAAAGTAATCTTTAGTCCAAGAAGGAATTTGTTAGTTTGTTATGTATCTACGGAAGCCCTAGAATTCGCTCTTTTGGTAAAAGTCCCTTTGGTTTGAGACAGGAGTCAGTTGTAAAAGCCAGCTCTTAATTTATGTAAGAAAGTGAGCTCCTATGGAATAATACAAGGTACTATATTCATTGCACAAGGATATAATGGTGTTACTCTTTTTATAAAGCTACTAGCAGAAATCCTAATCTGAAAGCAGTACCAAGAAAAAGCTTTTTAGGAACGGGTTCTTGTATAATGTTTTAAGAAGAGTCTGAGATATTAAGTAAAGGTGTTAGCTTTTTTCTAAGGCCAGTGCAATAATTTATATAAAAGGAGTCCTTATTTCTTTTCTATTACTCAGTTTTGGGATAGATTTCTTAACAAGTAAGGGGGCTCCCTTCTGGGTCCAATAGGCCTAAAAGTGTTAGTACTAGTATCCGCTATTTTAAAAGTGTGGTTTTCAACTCTAACGACTCGTTTTGATTTACCAGTAATAAAGTAATTTGTCGTACACGGCAAAGTCTCAAGGATTGCTTGTCGATACCTAATTAAGGAGTCCCTCTTGACTAATTTTTATTATTTTGAGTTCTCGGTCAAAAAATTTATGTGTTTGATCTTTCAGATAATTTAGTAGTTTCGCGTTTTTAGTCACAGGATTTCTGCCCAAGAAAAGGCATCTCTTGGAATAGAGTATTAAGTTATAGTGTATCTTTAGAAAGTAAATGGATTCTGGGGATAAGAGGCAACAAGTTTAAAGGATGCCTATTTATTTAAGAAAATTCACCCTTTTCTTTACTCAAGTAATTTACAAAAAGGGTATCTAGATCCGTATAAGTATAAGGCTTTTTAAGGTGTCCTTTAATTCCTTATTAAGTATTTAAGCCTTGCATCCTTGAAACTAGTAAAGATGAAAGGGTGTAAGAATAGAAGTAGCAGGCGCTCATTCTTGAGTCTAGATTTCCTTATACTATTATATTGATGTACGAAGTTCTGAGACATTTGGACCATGTCTGACCGAGTTATTAGTAGCCAATTACTGAAGCCCTTAGATAATCTAGTAAATCTCCTTCGCCTAAAAATAAATGAAAAAAAAAGTCTACTAAGTCAGCATAGGTTGAAGCAACCGCCAATAATTCGTCTGCTCTACACCCACAACTCTATAGGGGTTTATGCTAGGCATGACCACACAGTAATACAGAAGAAGGGATTCATAAACACAAACAGCATGTCATAACACAAATGAGGTAATTCTAGCCCTAATACTTACTTTATTAAAAATTTGCTCCGGTGCGAAAAGGTATAAAAACTTCGATAGAATTTCGAGAGGTAAGCAATCTTTGTCTCTAAAAGAAAATAAGAAGTCATAAAATCCTGAATTAAGAAAGGCAGAAAACTTAAGGAAACACAACCCCTAGTAAGCCCCGTACCTTTGACTATTGACTTAACTTATTAGGGGAAATAGCTCCTTTTACTAATCTCTAAAGCTATATTCAAGGTATATTTCTATATAAGAAAACTCACTAAGTATCTATAGAAGTTCTAACTTTTAAATAAAAAAAATGACAGGGGATTTCTTACTCTCTAAAAAGGACTACTCTACGAGAAAGGGGGCTTGCCTTCCCCGAGGCCCTTATCTCTGTTTAGCTACAAAGTCTAAGGGATCCCTTAGACTTTGCTTTTGAGAATTAGGAGCCCTGTTGCAGACTGGACGAATTGCCTTATTCGTACAACCAGTCTCTATCTTAAAATACAATACTTATTAACTAGACCTAACTCAACCTGCTCTTATTGCTTCTGGTACGAGCTATAGATCTAAATTTCCGGTATCTTCCGTGTAATGAACCCGTATAGCTATGGAGATAAGAAGGCGCTTTAAGCGGAATAGTACTTAAAAAGCAAAGGAAAAAATCTTGTCATGCGAAGGAAATCCTATAGATTCGGGAAGGCTATCTGAGGGTCGCAGCTAGCTAAGTTTCATACTAAATACTTACAAAACTCTTCAACAACATTTCTCTTCAATAAGGGTTCTCCTATCAAGGAGTTCTAGAGTACCCTAAGACCGCGGTATAAATGTAACCAGTGCGACTTGTATTATTGTTTCAGGTTTTCGTTTATACTCAGATTTATAAAAGTTGTAGATACGAAATTTATACCTTCTATGCTTACCTGTATCTGATTGACAAGTTAAAGACTAAATAAAACAGAATATAACTGCTCACTTTACTAATACCCTTCATTATAAAGAATGAGCTAAATCTAGTCTTTTTGTATTTAAGTAATTAAAAAGGTATGCTTATTAAGCAGATGAAGACTTAGGATCCTTTTTTCAAAGTGTTTACTGCTTACTTAATCTTGTACTTTCCTTTCTAGTTTAAACCCATCTTTAAGAGAATACTACCCGTATAAACAAAACTCGTACAGAGACACTTAATTCCCTAACTAAAAAAGTAGAGCTATTAAAGAGAAAGCTAAAAGGGCATACTTCATCGAGAAAATTGCTTAACTAAATATATTTTTCTTTCTTTACATTCCCTAATTCTAAATAGGATACTAAATAGATAAAATACTCACGAAAAACTTCTTTGTGAACTTTTCGTAGACTCTTGGATCTAGTCTAGATAAGAGATTTATAACTAGCGTCCCATACCTGACTCTGGCTTGAAAAGTACAAGGGGAAAGGTACAACATCATTAAAGAGGTCCTTGTATGGTCGCGGGTTTCCGGTCAAAGAGGATTTAGCAGGGTACTGCATTTCTTATAGAGATTTTAGAGGTTACGATATTTCGATAAAAAAGCTTTTACTTATTTTAGAGCTCTGAGCTAGAATGTTTTTAGTTTATTATCTGATTCTTGGGATTTAGTACTCATAGTTTCTCAAAAGTTATCCCGATTTTGTATACCTCGAGCCTCTGCATACAACACCTGTCTATCCTTGGTCTAATAGTGATTCCTTAAAAGAGCGCATTTCCTGGGAATTTAAGAAAAGTATATTCCCTTTTATCATTAACAAATAAGGGACATTCTGGATAGCAAAAAAATAGGAAATAGGGACCCGAATCAACTATATTGGGATACTTTAAATGCGCAGGGCTTTTGGATTTTATTTTAGGAGACCTTTAACTTAGTTTGGTAAGGTAAATACTTATTTTGTTTTTACTGGTGCCCACGTGTTTTAGTTTTCAGGCTCCGCTTTACTTACTCTTTTCTTAAGAAAGTCATTTTAATTCTTATCGAGAAACGAAACCTGTACCTTCGCCGAAAAAAAAGAATTTTAAAGAGAGCTAGCTTTCTCAATCCAAGTAAAAAAGTAAGACCAATAACAAAAAAACAGACTCTCACTTTTAACCTACGGAATTCTATACCTAAATCTCACCCCAAAAGTTGGACCCCTCTACTAAGTTCCACGTCCCCCTACAAAGATTATTTTAAAACCCCCGGAAAAAGGGAATGCATACCCTTTTGAAAATAAAAAGGGCTTAAGTTATTACCTAAGCCTTCCGTTTATCCAGTTTTATGTACCAAATAAAGGGTTTCCACTTCTTTGTGAACTTTTCGGGTTTATATTTACTATATATTTTAGATTTGCTTATACTAGTACTTTCTCTATTTACTGAAAATCCCTGAGAATTCCTTCTTTAAACCAATAACAAGGAAATATCCTTTATTAATATTGTATAATTAATATTGTATACCTGTTTACTTAAACTAATCTTCCCCAAATCCTAGCAAAGAGACTCCTGGCTTTAATAATAACAATAACCTAGCTCAGAACCAATCGAATAAAAATGAAAGAAAGACAACACACATTCTTGGGTACTAAACTAGAAAAGAATTTATCTTTTTTGAGTGATCCCCGCGGATATAGTTTCGTAGTATTCTAAAAGAGACTCCCTATACTCTTAGAAAAGCTTAGGTTTATACTCTTAAAGCTACGCTAAGGCATAGGTTCTAATCCCAAAAAACTTCTTATTGACTTACTTATTATTATCTTAGCAGCTAGACCTTTCTTCAAAGCCTTCAAAGTCTTCTTAGCTAGTTAGTAAGGAGAATCCCTCCAGTTTTAGTAGTTACTTAAAGAGAGGAGAGCCTTTATATTTAGTTTATTCTACCTGACTAGAGGCATCCGTAGGAAGTCTTATTATAGTACTTGATACCTTCAGCCATCTGCTTCTTATGGCTTACTTTTTAATGCAGACCTACTTCTTTCATAATCTTAGCGCTGCTATTTCAGAAATTTAGGCTTACTTTTATGAAAAATACAACTAAAAAAACTCCTTCTTTTTTATTATTTACTACCTTTCTCTCTCTCTAAATCTAAAAAAAAGAGTTCTTCCCTATATCGACCGGGGCATAACGGAATAATTCTAAAAAATTATGTTTATAAAATAAAGAGGGGTTCCCCAAGCGTAATAATGCTCCTTTCAAAAGTCCCTAAACCTTTCAAAAGTCCCTAAACCTTTTAAAAGGCACCCATCTAGTAGATAGTTACAGAAGTTCAAGTATACCCCATTTCTCACATCTGGGAAAGAATTAACTCAATTTTATTAATACTGCTGACGAGGGCCTTTTATTCTCAGCTTCTAAATTTTATTCTTTATACTAGATAATTTGACAAGAAACTCTGCTAGCTAGGTTGAGCTGTTATTAAATCTCTCAAAGCGAACCCAAAGTTGTGGACACTTAAAGTATCGTAAGCAGGGCCTCCCCTTTATTATATACATCCCTAATTGGGCCTAGAAAAAAAAGTCATAAACAAACGAAACGAGTTGGGTTCC
The DNA here is from genome assembly GCA_036897625.1 of Pelargonium cotyledonis. Taxonomy (NCBI): domain Eukaryota; kingdom Viridiplantae; phylum Streptophyta; class Magnoliopsida; order Geraniales; family Geraniaceae; genus Pelargonium; species Pelargonium cotyledonis. The sequence continues at coordinate 21,394 of JAYMTA010000013.1, forward strand.
CTCTTTAAAAACTTTCACTTGATTTCATTCCTTACTTTATTTACATATGTGCTTGGAAGATTCAACAAGTGCATTTGTACAAAATATACAATGACTCAGAATTAGGATTCTTTGAGGGGGTTTTCACCAGGGGTTACTTTTTCTTGTACGTTGAAATAATAAGGAGTTTTAGACGGATAAGTTGAATTTTAATAAACGAGGATTACCTTTTATTATGTAGTTATTTTATTCCCTTAACACCTCCTTAACTAAACTAAATGTTAGTCTTTTTTTTTTTTACAGGTATATTTGGCAGTGAGAAATCTCCGATTCACTTAAATTAGCTTTAGCGAGATTTGGGATAGCACATCAAATTATAGAGGCTCTAAAACTCTTAACAAACTTAAGAAGTAAAAAGGACTTAGTCAAGCTATTTACAATATATTTTAAGTCCTCCATTGAAGAAGGCACTCTCAGAACGGTATATGAGTCTCCTCAGGTATCCTGTAAATGGAATCCCAATACGTATAAACCCGGTAAGTTAAGTAGAATCCCTCAAGAATCTCCTTATGGGTACTTTATAGAGTCCTTTAACCTCAAATTTTAGGAATTAAAAAGCATTTATTTTAAGAACCCCGTTATAAGCTGTTTTACAAAAAAGCAAATAGGCTTTTATTTTTCGGGATAGGTAAAATTCTAACTAGTATCGAATTAATAAAAACCCACTCCTTAACCCAAGTACGGAATTTTTGAGCATACAAGGGCGCCTTTGCCAGGTACTCTTTTACTATCTATAGGAACCCCAGTAATTCTAGGATGCGACTAGTTTTGTGAGAATTAAGTTCTAAATCTTTTGTAAATAAAGGAGTCCATCAAAAGTAAAGGTTCTACAGCTCCTCTAATAAAAACATGTAAAAACATGTCGGGTTTAGCTATGAATTACAGCAAATAAACAAGAGACCAGATTCCGATCTCTCAAAGATTTTCTATCTAAGTCTAACTTCAATAGAATTCAGTCTTTCTCTCGGTTTTGCTAAGTAATTAAGTTAAGGATACTATGCTATAAAAGTTGTATAAGCTTCGGGTTTTGCAACAGTAGTAATAAGCCCGGCACTCTTAATAAACCACGTAATATTAAGTAAGAATCGGTATTTCTTGGGCATGCAAAAGAAAAAGTACGTAATATGCTCTTTGAAGGGCCCTACTTCCCTATATCCTAAAAAGGGGTATTTCAAACATCTTTAAAAGCTTCCAAAAGTAAAAACAGCTTACAGTAGTTCCTGTTTTAATGCAAGGAGATGAGCATAGAACTTGTGTTTTGTGTTATTGTTATGCATCTGTATTCGTCATTCTTTAGTTTTTTAGGTTCCGGTTTTGCTTGGATAGTTTTTTTATAGAAAAAGGGAGTTAAAGAATATTGAAACAAAAGAACTGAAGCTGAGGTGTAATGCCTTTCCGGTTTAAATAAGATCTTTTTTGCTTGTAAAGCTTTTAGTAATATAATTATCATATGAGTCCTTATATTCTATAGTACTTTATAGATATTCTAGTAAAAGTTTAATTGTTAGTTAGGGGATATCCTCTTGTTCCCCGTATCTTATCGTTAACAGAGGTTACGAACCTTGTAGTGCATAGATAAATTAAATTAGTCTACCCGACTGAAGCAGAGCGGAAGAAAGGTAACCCATTAGAGTATTTTAATAGTACATACCATACCCTATAGCACTCACGAACAACTAAAACTTTCACTTCAATTACTGGTACTGGAAAACCGAAAACAAATTGCCTTTAGCTTGACTTGCTCCTAAAATACCCTTAAATATCGCTTTGAAGTAAGTAAACCCCTTCTTGAAGAATTCCTTGTGACTGACTACCTTAGAAAACAGGATCGGCAAAGGAAAACTTTCTATAATTTTTGTAAATACTTTCAAATCCTAAGGATAAATAATAGAGACTAAAGAAAGCAAACCCATACAAAAGGAATAGCATTATCTTCAGTTCAGGTACCCTATAAAGCTGTCGATATATATATATTTGAAGCCTTTAGAATCCAATCCATATTTGCTATCTTTTACTTCAATTTTTGACATTGACCTCCCAATGGCCAGGGAACCCCTAATTACATTACTGTGCTTTAGAATTACTTCTATTTTTCTATTTGTTCTATTACTGGGATCCTAAAAAACAAGAACAAACTAACCCCATATAGAAAGCCTTACTCTTAAACTTCGCACTTTTCTTCAGAGAGATATACTTTCTTAAAATCTATACCCGACTTACCAGCTAGACTTCTACTTTTTAGCAGAAGCTAGACGAGACCGAGTTAGACTCTTAAGGCTGCCGACATAGGTTCAACAAACCCCATAGTATATAAGACAGTCACTGCTACAAAACAAACTAGCATGGTTCGCATTCGACTTATTGGACTTCTCCTAGCTAGCATTCTTTATTAGGCTTAGTTGATCCTGTCATTAATAGAAACCATTATTAACCCAAGCTAAAGCTTGCCATCTTTCCTTCTGGCTTCTATCGACAGTTCCTCTAGCATAGCGCCTAGAAAGCATTCACCTTCAAGCTAAAGCATTACTTCTACCATCAGCAACAACAGTACTTGCTATCGACTTAGGAAGAAGAACTCAAGCTGCACCTTCAATGGCAGTAGGCTCGACTGTACCGTTCCATTGCTAGCTATTGACCTTTCCATCTAGCAAACTGTCCTTTCTAGAAAGCATTGTATTAAGACTATATAAGAATAAGCATGAAAATAACAGTCCCTGAAGAAAGTCCATGTGCTCTTCTTATCCATTCTAGTTCACCTTCTTTGGGACTGCTTTTCCATGGTTTGGGTGTTAAGATAGCAATTACAGTGGTTAATGAGTTAATAGTTAATGAGTTTAGGTAGAATTAATAAGTATCCCTCAATATTACCTTAATTATCTTAAGCAGAGCTGACAAGTGAATAAGGGATTTCCTTAGTAGACAGGTTCTTCTTGGGATTTGAGTTCCTCAGTTTGATATTGACTAGACTTTGATTGGCTTAGTGAGTTCCTTCAATTGACAAAGATTGAGTGTGTTTGATTGACTATACTTCCAAGGAGAGTTATAAAGAGTAGGCTTTCAAGGTTAAGGATGGCATGTGAGATTTAGAATAGGTTTGGGTTCTAAAGCAATGCGTTAGTATTGTACAGTTGAAGACAGCTTGCATTCCTACTCCTCCAATCCAACTGGTAAGGGCAAAAAGTCAAGTTTTATTGTTTTTCCATATAGGGCAATCCTACTTTTTTGAGAATCAGAGTGCCCTTCTATAAACAAAAACGGGTCTATTGATTTGACCTATGGTGAAAATTGAACAAAGATTTTTCGGTCTTATACTATTCTTTCCTAAAGTAAACTGGGAAATAAATACTAGGAATACAAAATCTAAGACTTTTGAAGCAATTCCTTTACGCTTAGCCGCTTAGATTAGAATAGAACAAGAGCACCATAAGATTTAGAATTCCCTAAAAGAGTTACAGTGACTTAATTATCCTGGAACTTCTCTTAGAAACTGAGATATCGGGTTACAAGCATCAAAGAGACTCCGAAGTAGCTGAAGTTGCAGTCTTGAAAGTGGCTGCAAAGGAACCCCGGTAATAAGAACTTAATAGAACCTTTTATAAATGCATAAGTACTTCGGCACCCCTTAGATATTTTAGACTCATTTCACGAGGGAGTATCCGTCGCATGTTAGTAATGACTACAATTTCCTCGTACCCGGACTCGTCGCCTATAGTCAGAATCTCGAGAGTTTTGATTCTATTGGAGCTTAGCAGACATTCAGTTTTATGATTTACGACCAATATTATAGCGCGTTTAGAACAGTAACTTATTCTTCGAGAGGTTTCATTAGCTAAATTCCGTAATTTTTAATGATATGGATTTTTGTCCCAGCAGTCTAACTAAATAGCAGGGAATGCTTTTGGGTCAGTGCCTTTGTACCTACTCTTTTTATATTCGTTGGTTTTTTTTTAACCAGATAGCAGCCGTTATCCGTCAAGCAATAACCCTCTGTGTATAATGTAAAAGAAGTCGGCACTCGTATTTTTAGCTAGTAACCCGCTGTCAAATTCATGGAGCTGCCTATGTAAAGTAAAGCAGTAATTTATATGTATAAAAGCCCCTTTTCAAAGGTTGGTGGGCCTCGTACTCATACTAAAAAAGCAACCAATCCCTAACAAAGGAATGCACAATTAAGTTATTAGAGAAACGAAAGCGAAAAAGCCTAAAGATATTTTAAAATGTTCCTAACTAATACAAGATATTACAACTCCTCTAGGTAGGGTCCTTATATTAAATTAAAATTTGTAGTTACTAGTTCTCTAAGTTAAAACTAGGTATAGGAACAAGCCGGTACTTCCTAGTGTAGCTTATTTATGAGCGCCTTCTTCCTTCTTTTAAGATTTCAGGGAAGCTTACTATGTTATAAGTATTTCGGTACTCTTTTATAGTATATTAAGTAATTTTAAATCTGAGTTTGAGCCTGACTTTATGAGCGTTGCTACTATTAAAAAAAACTTTATAGAGATCCTTGCTTAGTTTTATTCCCCTTCTTATTCTTAGAACTCTTTAGTTAATTATTAGCCTATGCTATTTTCCAATTCATCAGATCTTAAAAAATTCTTGAAATGGAATACCAAACATCGAATAAGGAATCTTTTGAATGAATATTATGACTTAAATCGAAAAATAGTATACACTGGACTTTGATTTAGTATACCTCAATCTAATCCATCTGGTATGTCAGTAGGAGCTTTTTGTTCTTTCGCCCTTAATTAAAATTAATAAGGAATACAAATTAAAGTCATGGATCCTTCTAGTTCAAAATTGCATATAGAAATGAAATAGTTATCCTAGCTTTCTAGTTAAGTTTACTTGTACAGGACCCGGAATATAATAGAAAGGAGGTTCCGAAACCCCCGTTTAGCCGTGCAGCTTCTGAGTTTTATGTGCTAAATAGGACCTTTCCCGCAACTGTGTTGATACTTCTAGAGAATCTTATTTCTATTTTTAAGGAGCTACTAGTATAAGAAACTGGATACAGGCGCTCTCCAACTCTATAAGAAGGGTCAAACCTAGACTTACATCTTTAGTCAAATTAGGCTTACTTGCTCTTTTTAATCGTTATTAATATTAACAAGAATTCATACTAAGAGTTAAGCTTCGGGAAACTTGTATATAGCATACCGACCGAGGAAAGACTAAGAAATGAAGTCATTTTTATTTTAAAGGGATTGAGTCTGCTAGGTAGTAAAAATTTGTACTGTTTCCAAGTTTTTAGTGCGGCTCTATTTAAGGACAAATACTCTACTCAGAGGGTCGCGCATGCTTTTGCAAGAGTTATATAAGGAGCTTCTAGAATTGTGCCGAAAGTTTAGTAAAAATGCCCTTAATTGAGTATCAGAAGTAGAGCTTAACAATAATATAATAGAGGCTTCTTTACTTTTTTGTTAAATGTTAATTAACGGGTCTATAACCCGGCAGGACTGAAAAATTTAAGATTCAGGTCGGAAATTATAATAAGGTATCCCTGGGATGTATAGCAGAACTCTATAGTCAAGTTCATAAATCTTGTTAATTGATAAGGAACTTGAAAAAGTAGTAAGGAAATTGTCATATATTTGTTATTTTGTAGTACAAAACTTTGTTATTATAAGTACAGGTACTTTAAAATTTTATTTGTCATGTAGTGTATAAACGTTATCCAGCGGGGTTGTTTGTGGATAGCCTCGGGTAGATCCTTAGAATACCTCTAGAGGATATAGAAAGAAAGGAAAACCCTTGCTTGATAACTGTTTGATAGGTTACTCTTTACAAATCCTGTTTTAATAAATAGTTTCGGGGTTTCTTGACTACTACGCCAAGACTTCAATTTAAAGGAAATTCCTTTAGTATAAGGAACCCTTTTTACATACAAGTACCTCTAGACAAGATAAAGGAAAGATCGGGACTCTAAAACCACGGCAGCTAAAACCTTTGCTCATATTAATTGTAGGGACAATTACCCTATACTAAAAGTTAGACTTTTACGAGAATACATACAAATTTCAGAATTCCCTAGACCGGCCCTGTTTCGAGGAGGCGTTGGGTCAAATATCATAAAAATTCAGCTAACCTAAGGAATTCTCCTATTTAGAATTGTTATTGCTACTCCTTAGCAGTTCTTTTTTGTATTCCAATTTAATCCTGGATCTTCTTTCTATGTATACAGTTAGTAAAACTAACCTGTATTTAAAATTAACACTTCTAACTTCTAATAAGGGGCCTTCCTTATAGTAAAAGCTAGGAAACCAATACCATGCCAATTCTTATAAGCAAGATAACAAATGTCTTAACTTCTGTTACGAGGATACCCCCTCCTTTGGTAAAATGCAAGTCTTCGAAATACCTTTTTCATCATAGATTCCAGTTCGATGTAGTGTTATTATTTACAAGTTTACCTAATTTGGGAGAGTCTGCCATACCTTCACCATATTTAGTAACTTGGCTTCTTCTCGGAAATAAAATAGTTAAAAGGGTCCCAGGGGAATTCCTCCTTTTCAAGAGAATCCTTTAAGTTGGTTATGTTATCTCTGGTGTACTACTAGGGGTTGGCTTGCTTATTAAGGAATACTTTGACATAGCAAAATGAAAGGTTTCGGATTATACTATTTTATAGGTGCCAAGAAAGAGAAGGCGTATAAACGCTAAACTAGTCAAAGGTAAGCTCTTGTGTAATGTCAGACTCTAATACAAAGCAGAAGTTAAGTAACAAATTATACAGAAAAAAGGATCTAAATAGAGGGTCTCAAAGTCAAAATAAATGAGCACTTTTTCTAGAGCTTATTATCCTAAATTCTTTATATAATTTATAATTACAAAAGCACTATAGTTACTAAAAAGGTATGGCGGAAAATCATTAAGCAAAGTCTTAGAAATTCTTCCTACACAACACCACAGAAAGAATTAGAGTATATTCCAAAATCAGGGTTAGGTAATCAAATAGAAATGAATATCGACATCCCCCTTGTGATTCAACAAATTAAAAAGCAGCATTAAAAGGTTATTCAAGAAATCCTGTTCTACTTTTTCTCAAGCCATTGGAGTATAGCAAAGCGGTAAGGCACCGGTTTTTATATTCGCATGCGTTCGACCCCAGCAACATGAGATATCTTCTATATTTAGATTTAGACCCTTTATTAAGGGGTAAACCCTAATTACTGAAAATCCAGCAGTCTTTATATCTGAAATTTAGGACTCCTAACCAAAGGCCTTCCCAAGGGCTATTATCTAGGCGAGAAAAGTCATACCAACAAACAAACTTAATATAGTCGATTTGAGCTCAATATCCTACTTTCACTAAATAAGCTAGCATTCTATAACTAAGAGAAAAAACCCGTACAAGGAAGAGCTTATGCACAAAAATCTTTTTAAGAGAGTATAGCGAGAACTTTTTAAACAATATTTACATAAACAGAATAGTAATCGCGATAAAATACCAAAGCGCCATGCCTTTTCAACTTTTCAAATTTGTATTATATTAAGATACAAATACAGACTCATTAGGTTAATTTGGATAGTAAATTCTAGCGCAGGATAAGCTATTTTTACTATAAAAAACTTTCTATAGGGCCCTAGGTTTCAATGATTGACCCTGAATTATAGAGCGCGGGGTTTACATCTTCTATACTTCTAAAGGAAGAAAGGTAGACATCTATTGACAATATATTTTACTATTTATTACACTTCTTACTAGTTATGCAGTCAACCCCGATAAAGAAATCCCCTGAAGTCCTAGTATATCTAGTACCTAGACCTGTCTTAATGACGTAATTTAGATTCTCTAAGGTTGTTTCACGGCTTTTTACTCCGGGTTTTAGCTGTAGAAAGGCAAACCTTTACTTTTCGTTTGTTTTGAGGCCCTTTTAAACCCTTCTCCCCCCTTATATCAATTATTTCTTTAAATTAAAAGAGATTTCTTGCAATGGATTTTATAGGGTAACTTTGACTGTTATTAACTTGACAAGGATTTCTTGAAAACCTGCTGAAATGAAATGACTAGGAATTCTTTTGACTGTGTTACTTCTATATTGTTATAGATATAATGCACGAGTCTCAATCAAGTAGGATAAGACGGCTCTCTATACCTCTCGCAAAAACGGAAAAACCCTTACCTTAGATAAATAAAGGGCACTTGCTAAGCTCATACTTCTAAGAAAATAATGAGGAACAGATTGTAAGATAAAAGATTCCTAAATAACTTACTTATACTAATTTCTAACATGACTACTAAAGACAAAGCAAGAGTTCAAGTCCTAATACAAACTATAAAACTTTTCTATTATTTACCGAGCCTACTTCACTAAATTAGAGGGAATACTATAAATATCTATAGCTTTGCTAATATGAGAGTTTCCGAAGCGCCTTTTTAGGAGTGTGAGTTTAAACAGGTTCCTTAACTTTTATTTATTCTTGAACATCTCTCCGTCTAAAATGCTTTTTTTTTTAAGAATCGGACCCCTTTATGATACTTCTCATTCAGATGACATACTTGAGTTTTCTAACTAAAGAAAGACTCCTTTTGGAAATCCTAAAACCGGTACAACTAAGCAGAACATAAAGCTTAATAGTTGTATTAGTGTTAAGTCGCCTATAAACGGGGTAAAGATATACTAGAGCAAAAACCGGGCTTTCCTTTTTTTTGGTACTCGGAAATTCTTATTGCTAATTGCTAGTGGAGTTTAGTTTTTATAGGGAATTTTTGGAGAATAACTCTTATAAAGAAATTTGATGCATCTTATCTAATGTAACTTGCTTCTTTTCTTACAGGAGTCTTAAATACTATAATTTTACCTCTTTTATTAGGGACCGCCCTAGAAAGACCTAATATTTATAAGGCTGTCTATATTTTGTTTTGCTTACCTTACAGGGTTCTTTTTCTTTCCAAGTCTCTATAACAAATGCAGTTAACTAAAACAAAACTCGTTTGTGTATTTTCAATATAAGAACTACGTACTTTTCCGAGTGGAGGAAAGTCTTTCTTTAGTAGGAAAAATTCTACTTGTTCGTAAGGGAAAGCAATATATTATTTCACAAAAAAGTGAATCTTTACCAAATGTCTGCGGGAAAGCATATACAATAAAAAACTTAAAGTAAAATCTAATAGTAGCTCTCATAAACTTAAGTATTATTCAAAGGATTCAAAAGACGCCTCGCTAGGATAACGAAATCGCTTAAGGGTCCAGTTTTTTCTTTAGTACAACTGCCCGAGCTATTTGTAAGATAATAATTCTCGAAACCTAAAAAGCGGAACACAAACTGACAAAGCAGATTTGCTAGGAAAGAGAAAACGCATTCCGAACTTCAATTTGTATCAAATAAGTAACTCTATTTTGGTTTGTTCAAGTAAGGGAGTTACCTGTAAATTTCTACATTGTTTTTGTGGAGGCATACACTGTTTGAGAGCCTGTGGGTCTATGAATGTTAATATATACGCTCTTGGCTGACTTTGGGCTTTAATGTGGCGCCCCTTAATTGGAAAGAGATCCCAATTTCTGGAGTATAAATACTTGGTAGATAGGGCCCTACCTATTAGTGGAGTGCTGGCAACGCTTTTAAAAGCATACGAATTTGAACTTATTTACGTGGAAATGCTAAGGATTCCACACAATTACTTACTATATTAAAGGGACCCTTATTGAGAAAAGTCTAAAAGCATGTAGTTAAGTTAATGGATCCAAAGACCACGGAAGCTTCCTTATTTCTAGATAATAGATTTTTGCTTGTTCATGAGGCTGCCCTTAAGGCTCCAGTAATAGCCCGCTTTAAAAACGAACTAAAATCTTTTACTAAGCGTATAGAATCCTAACTAAACTCGGGATCTCCTTTAAGTTAAGAGAGTTTACTTTATCTAAATCCATTCCATTTCTTACAAGTCAAGTATATACATAACGATAACTTTGGCTGCAATCGAGAAAGAAAATCTACTAATAATAACACTTGCAAACTTTATAAAATTATTCGACATAATATATCGAGCTAGCTTTTTTAGTAAAGAACTTAAAAAATGGACTACCCTCGCACTGGTATCAGGGTACTAGAGTCTCCATTATATAAATACTGTATTTAAGTACTCTGTAAACTTAACATTAACGCTTAGACTACATTTGTTTAACTTCTTATCTAGTTAGGGCCTTTATTATATTTATCGATACCAGCCCTGCTTTAATTTGTATTGAAATTAGCACAAAGTGGTACATAAGATTCGGACGGTCTTATCTTGGCTTTTTCTTTGTTGAGTTTGGCAAGAGGGAGATATACTCTTGAATAGAAAAAATATAAGATTCACTAAATTCTTGTAGTGTGGACTTACTCTTTTTATTAGTTACTGCTCTCTTAATCTTTGGTCAACATAAATTCTAAAATTCTTACTTCAATTAGATTTACAGAACTATATTATATTTCTCAAAACTCTGTTTTTCTAAAAAGCCTATGCTTTGCCCCTATGGTTGACCTAAATAAATTAGTCAGGATTGCGGGCTTTTATAGCGTATCCTGTATTTCAAGGTTTCTGCTAAATGAAAAAAGTAGAGTCTCTATGCCCAACATGGGCCTTTATTCAACATATAATTATTTCGTAAAGTACTCTCTTATAAGACCAAAAAGTGTAATTTATTGGTCAAAAACTAGCTCTAGATCTCCTAGTTAGAAGGAACCTAAAACTCAGTAAACTATAAAAAACCGGGAATTCCCTTAGCTTTAGTCATATTTACACTCCTAAGGGTCCCTTTATTCTCAAAAATGGGAACTCCTCATAAGAAACAAAGGAACACAAAAGCAACCCTTCCTTAATAGCTGCACCAAAAATTTTCGGAATAGAGGATATTATACTTTTTAGTAAAGAGCTTACTAAAAGCTAAAGAAACAGAATTCGTATTAATTTGAAAAGTACCGAAGTTTATATAAACTCTTTCCTTTATCCCTTGTTTAGATACTCTGTAATGCTTTTTACATTTGAAGTCTTTAGAACCCAAAATTTACTATATAATTTGAAATTCCTTGCCTGACTTGAGAAGCTAAAAAACGCCGCCTGAATGGACCTTTTACTAAACTTAATAAAGAATTTTTCCTAGGGATATACTCTCTAAAACTAATGAGGCAATCTTTCCTTAGAATTTTAGAAAAAGGAATTTCCTCAACTTGCTTACTAATGAGTCATATCTTGTACTCGACTTAAGCGCAAAGCTTTTTATTTTATATATTACTTACCAGAAACCCACCCAGAAAAAATTTTACTTTAAAGTAAAAACAATCCCTCAAAACCAGAAGGACTCGTTCCTTATATGCTTAACAGAACCCCTATTATATTCATTCTGGTACTCTTCCCAAGAAGGGGAATCCTTGTGATAGACTTAAAAAGAACTTCCCTGCTTGTACTACCCCTTTTATAGTTTAGTTAAAAACTTCTTCTTAAATTCTTTATTCCTTTTTTATAAGACCTCGTTTCAGGAACTGCTTTTTTAGGATTAATTTCCCTCGTTAAAGCTTACCCAAGCGAAAGATTATATATCTAAAGAAAACGACTTGTACCCCATACTCATTACATTCCTTCCGTTCTAGATTAATTAAAGACAGCGGAACCTCTCAACCAGATATATAAAGTCTCTCTTGCTTGCATGTTACCTTAACCTAATTTCGAGAGTGCTAAAAGCAAGCCTTAATTAAGTCGACTAAGAACAATGGTAAGAGTTCAAATACACTATCCTATACACTATAAGAGACTCTCACTATACTACCTAAAATACTTGTTTACAGAGAACCTACCTATAGATATTGCTAGATTAGGATTTTTATGACTAGAAACATACTCAACTAATATTTTTTTATCTCCCCCACTAAATGGATCAAATCTAGAGTTTATCGACAAAATATTGAACTAGAAACTCGAGAGAAGGCTTTTCTTTTACATATTTTACATGAGTTGTAGTTTTTTAGTGAACTCCGTAGATGCTAAACTGAAAAGAAGTGTAAGTAAAGGGAGAAACCCGAGGATAAGGACTAAGCTGAGTATAACTCTAAAGATTTCCCTGTTTATAAGTTAAGCGGAGATCAGTAATGTAAAAAGATAGAAACTGTTAGTTAATGCTCCGAAAAACCTAAAAAGTCCGGATTCGTACAATATACAAAAGAATCTCAATGGTTGCGAACTAAAAAATATAAGGACAATGGAACTGAAAGCCCTAGCCATCAGAACAGAGTTAACCTTGAGGGTTTGTTTGTAAGCTCCTCTTAAAATCTCGCTTTATACCTAACTACACCAGAAATTCTATAACTATTTGCAACTACGTAACAGTTAACAAATTAAACTTTTATCCATCCTATAAGGCTATCTAACAAATAATGTTCGTTATATCCAAAGGTCCCCATTACAAGTGTTCAAGTGGATCCTATAAATTTTATACCAATTGAGAGCTACCTAAGCCACAAGATCTAAAAAAGGGTAAGCCATTCAACAAAACTTTGAGTTTTATAGATTATGGATTTTACTTAAAAGCGAGGAATTACAACCACAGCAGGCAGGGCTGGCAGTTAAGATTCCTTTTTATTTACCCTAGTTATCCTTTAGGGGCCCTTATCTTAGTCTTCTAAAGGTGCCCTCGCAAGGTTTGACAAATTCTCGTACTAATGAATCATACTGTAGCTATCTATTTCTCAAATATTATTTAGTACGCTTCTTATTAGTAGAGTAGGGTGTTCCTTGTATAGATCATAAAAGAATAAAGCAGCAGGACTTGTACCGAGGGAAAAACTGAACCTAAACGGAAAGCTGTAAAGGAAAGTTGAGGTAAGCACTCTTAAGAATGAAAACTCTTGATACAAGCCGATATAATATTCCAGCAGATAGTAACTTCGGGATTGTTCTAATGAATCCAATTCCCACAGTGATGAATCTAACGCAATTGAAATTCCTGGGGAGTTATACTCTTGTGTATTGATAAGACTCTTTTCACTATTTCTTGAAGCTCGATCTCTCCGCCGGATGAACCATATAGCCAAGAGAAAGCATGAACCAGAATAGAAGAGCTGGCCCCACCCACGAGTCAATTTTTTTTAGTAGTCTCATTAGACTGTACATCTTTCTTGGTATGTCCAGGATAATAGGTAGGAGCATAAACTGAAAAAACCTTCTGGAGCTTTTATATCCTAACCCAAACGACTCCTTTCTATTTAGTATATTTCATGTTTATTTGAGGTGTCTCACTTTTACAAGCAGCTTGCCTATCGTGGTGTAAAAGATAAAAACCCCTAAAAAACCTGGAAACGGAGGAACATAAGAGCAACTCCTTACTTTAATATCCTCAAATCCCTTGTATCTTCATAATGTCTTTCTTATGAGCCTTGTGAGCTATACCCCCTTCTTAGCTGTTATACCGGTACTCTATATTGGTATCTATATCTTGAAGAAATAGACAGGACCCTTTATTTATATAAACAAACGGAGCTCCTTACTTCGTATTACTTAGATTTCATTCTAGCTCTTGTAACAGAATTAAGTCAGGTTACATCAAATACTAAAAACTAGAATTACCTCCTTATTATACCCTATTTCTAGACCTTACTAAATACAAACCTCAAAATAGGATTCTTAGAAGGAGCCCCATATAGGTAACTTCCTTGTTTACTTAATACCTTTCTTAACCCCTATTTCTTTAGAACTAGAACCTTATTCATACCTTGTTTTTATGAGTCTTAGAAGCTACACTCTTATTTTGTATCTGACTCAGAGCTAAACCAAAACCCGGTAGAGCGCTACGAAACAGCAGCAACATGTACATGGTTCAATACTGATTTAGAGAAAGATAAATAAGAATACTTGACTTAAAGAATTTATGACTTACAAGCAAGAATTCTAATTCCTGAAACAAGTCTTACTATTTAAGGAGGATCAAGATCCATTTGTGTTTTGTTTTTACACCCCAGGTTTATTTATTCCATTAGGGAATTGAAGAGGTTTGATTATCGCCTAGTATGGGAGTAGTCCTAAAACGCCTTCGACCAAGTCAAAAGTCTTACTTTTTAGCTCAATCAAGTAAATATCATAACACGTAGAAAAAAAAATCAGAAGCTAGGCTAGTGAAAAAAAGAAGGATAGATTCGATAAGAGGCGCAAAGCCATAATTCGAAATGCGATTGAAGCGTAATCTATATTATGTATATACTTTACTCAGACTTAACAAACCGTATAATTTACATCACTTAACTAGGGACTTGTAAACTAATATAGTCCAGATAAATAAGAACTTAAGAACAACGGGTCCTTTTTATTAACGAACCTAAGAAATATTTCTAGACTGCACATTAATTTGGACTCAGGAGGTAGCGTTGACAGCCGCCTGTTGGCGAGGTGTGAAGAAGGAGCATCCTAGGAGTTTAATGATTTTATGAGTTCTCCAGATTTTTAGGGGTTAAATAAGATTAGTGACTACAAAAAGTGTCTCATATACAATGAGTTTTACTGCCTATAAAGATACTATGATTTTCAATAATTATCTTACTCTTACAGGATACTCCTGTATGATGGATTTGCGTTTTATCAATAAGTTGGTACTTTTTATTTAAGCCTGTTAAATTAAACCTTTTCGGAAGTGCAAGTGCAACTAAAGAATGACATACCATAATATTTTTAAATATAAAGCTCTAATTAAGAGAAGGAAACACAATTAAGGATCTTATAATTGGACCTGTTATATAATGTACATATACAGACCTATGATAAGGGGAAATACACCTAATGCGGGATGCCCAAAACGACACCCAGCGAATCCAGTTAACTTATAGAATTTATAAGTAGAAACTTTTTCTACAAATGTAATATACGTTACAGAAAAACTCCTTTTGCAAGCAATAGTAAACTCTCTTTCAAAAAGAATATATGAGAGGTCGCATATACAAGGAATCACAAGAATATGAAAGTAGCTATCTATCAAGAACAAAGAATAACATACTCTAGGGCACGAGACCAGACTGCTTCCTATTAGGCTTTGATTATTAAGGGACTGACTGATTAACCTTACGTAACCGAGCAACCTTTTTTACTAGAAGGCCGCACTCCTCCAGAATGTAAGAACCTATTCTCCTATTATAACTGAGTGAATAAGTATAAGCTTTTGCTAAAAACGTTATAAAGGAAAGTTAACCTAATACTTTGAAAACTAAATATGAAAACGTACCTATTAAAAAAAATATATCGAAAGTCTTTAGGCGTTATTCAAAGTAACGAGAATAGAACTAATCATCTAACTAAGATGAGTCCCTATAATGTATCCGGGGAATTATATCTTCCTATGGTAACTCGGGGAAGCCTATGCCTGCCTAGACACTCAGAACAAACACTCTAATCCAAAAACTTATATAACCCTTTATTCTAAGCAAAACAAAGACAAATAAAAAACTGAAGCTAATAGGATGTGAATTAGACTTTTTCACCTTTAAGGTTTTGTAGTTACTTCTAACAACCTAACTGGACTAGATATTTATTTGTAACAAAGCTTTTTTTCTCAAATGAATGCTAGCTCAGCTAAGTTGATCTATGATAGGTATATATAATTTAACAGCAGAGCTTCCGCGAGCGGATTATGTCTTAATTTCCTGTAGGTAGGCCGTCGGATTAGAAAAGGTCCCAATACACGGGTTCAAAACTAATGAGTTTGCAGTTTCAGTAGAAGTAAAAAACTAAGAAGACTTGCTTTCTTCTAATTAAAATGGAAGTGCACACATAAAAAAGAGAATTTCTTAGGTTTTGGTTCATGAATTTCGTATTATAAGATGGGAGTTGGTACACTTATTTTTTAGGCTTGTATTTAGAAAGTTCTAGAGAGGTCCTATTAAGAGATTTCTAGTTTAGTAAGCAGTAAACACTCTGGAAAAAGGATCTTAAGTCTTAATCTCGTGAAACTCGCTTTTTTAATTATTTACATACAAATAGATTGAGCTCATCCTGCTCTTGTATCCTTTGTAATGTAGGTTATTAGAAAGTGTATATTTTCTGTGGAGTATAGCCAAGTGGTAAGGCGAGAGCTAAGCAACGGGTCACTTACAGTCATAAATTCTTGTCTATCATAAGCTTAAAAATCAAGTAAATTGCCAGATTCAAATCGAAGAAGTCCTGGTTATCTTGTTGTCAACTTAATGTTTTTAGAACTTGAGATTCACTTGTATAATAAAAGTCTTTATTTCATTGATGACGAGACACTTTGTCAATTAAGTTAGCCAAGACAGGGGGGTATATGGCTCGTTCTAAATAGGAGCTTTTAATTAGTAGCGGAGCCCTACTACTCCTACAATTAGAGAGACACAGAGTACGATTTCTTAAGAGTTTTGTAAGCAAGATCCCCCAAACTCTTTCTAGGAAATAGGCCAAAACCTACTTGTTTTTATTGGAACTACCTACTGCATCTTCCAGATGAATCTTTATTAAATCCCTTTTTATTTTGCACAACAATTTGTGTACTCCCAGGAGTCTTAGCACTCGTCTATTGGGCCTAGAATTACTTTATACAATCCAGTTAGGCTGTGGTTTCTAATTTCAAAAATATGTGTATAATCTTCAACCCGATTCTAATCTATGGAATAGGTGCTTTGTTTTACAACTTATAGTAGACTAGTACGTATGGTAGCGATCATTTCTTCTCAACTTTTTGGTAATCAATGACTTATTTTAAAGATTTTGACTTTGGTCAATTTCAAGTATTTGAGTATACATAGTGTGGATATAATCTAGTCGAAGCTGCTTGCATTTCTTTACTTAATATAGTTTCACAATCTTGAATACAAAGGAAAGCCTATCCATTAAGTACAAAAAGACTGCTTAATTATTCCTTCTTGGTAGTACCATTATAAAAGGAGGATCTCCCCTAAAAGTAGTGCGGGCTACTAACTTTTGCTAAAAAACTTCTCTAACAAGGGTTCCATATTTAAGTTAAAGCGGATCCAAAGCTTCAAAAAGGAATAGGGTAAGTAATAAGTTTAATCTAGTATGTAAAGGAAATAATTGAACCTCATGGATATACCATATCATATCTTAATTAATTAAAAAATAAAAAAAAATAAAAAAGAATAAAACCCAATAAAAGTCTTTCTCTAAGAAATAACTAAGGTTAGTTTATAGAAGAGAAGCCAAGATAAATCTTACTTTGTTTTGCACGTTAAAGCCTACTCCTTTTTTTGTTTGGCTTTGTCTAACTTATTAAATATATGAGATTGAGAGAAAGTAACTAAGTAGATAACTGGATCTCATCTTATCTTTCTTTATAAATATGAATGTGAATGTAAAGATATTCTATGCTGTCGAAGGTAAATAGAGACTACACAAGATATTGCTCACTTTAAACTCTTATTCCATATGTTTACTGAGATTTTCCATACTGTGTATCTTGTCTAAATCCCCCATTTACAGATTCAGGGTTCCAAAAAACGTGACTTTCTACGCTATAAGGAACCGTTATTAATTAAGTTACTTTCTCTCGAGCGAACCCCCTAGTAGCCTATACATCTAGAACTCAGTGCTACAGTAGTTTGAAATTGCCTCAGCAAAAGAATACGCAGAGGCGAGAGACTTTTAACTTGCAGCGTACCAGAGTAAGGTATACGGTAATTAAGAGCAATAACATCATATCAAAGACTTTAGACAGTATAAGAAAAAAAAAGGAAGGTCTTTATAACGCTTAACCTGATCAGAGTATTTTAAAAGAGGAGTCCTAGTAGACCCAATATGAGAGTATATTGCACTAAGAGGGGTGCATTAACACTTCTTGTAGAGCTGTAGTGTAAACAATTAAAGAATTTTCATACTAAACTAGTTATTAATCGTATTTATAAAAAGGGGGCTTCTAAGGACTTTGGTAAGGTACGTAGTTCTTCATTTTCAGCATATAAAAATAATCCACAGGGGTGTACTCCTAATTCTTCCAAATTCTTATAGATAGAAAATTTTCCAGATTTTAGACTATTATAGAGTTATACCAAACTAAGCAGACAAAGCTCACTATCACAAGGTTGGATATTGGTACATCTTTTTTACAGACTTAGCGTAAAGCATCCTAACTTTTTTTTGATCGATCGCATCCCAATTGCGAACCCCTGTCCTTGTTAATTGGATGCTCCTGCTTAGTACAAAGGACTGCTCCCTTAAGTACCCCAACTTAGCTCTATAAATAACTATATGTCCCTACTGTCGATAAAAGGAGAACCCGTAAGTATACCTAAGCATACTGTTACAAGAAGGCCAATAAGATAGCAACTAAGGCAGGTTGAAGAAGGGGGGGTACCGGTTATAAGCTCCATAAGACAGACGGAGACCCCTAAGAAATCCGTTGAGACCACAACTTAGAAAAGATTAGTATTGAGATATAGCTTACTTTAATATCTTTTACTCCTAAAGTCGGTTTTAGAACAGCATTAGAACGTTCAGTTGTAATCCTTATTCCCCATATATTCAAATCTAATTTAAAATCTACCTTGCATAGATGAAGGGGTTACCTTGACCTAGTTGCCTCATTAGTTAGTCTAGATTATTATTCCCGGACTCTATATAAAACAAAACTGGAGTACTTCTTAAGTTAAACCCAGAGGTTTTGTGCTACTCTGAAGTTGCAATGTTACGGATTTGTCTCATTATAGTAAGTAAAGCTGCTCTTAGGGGCTCCCTTTTTAGTTAGTGCAGACAAGTGTACAAAGTTTTAATAATTTCAAGTCTTTACTAAATGGTCTCTTATCCATCTATATAAAAAAGGGTATAGAGCTAAGATTTCTCTAAACTCTTACCGGAATAGCTATTACCAATCTTAGGCTTAGGTCTAGAGCAGTACTTAGATATACGCTAAAATTTAGGTTCGTTTTATAGCAATCTTGTAGAAATCTCATTTTATATGAAAAGTTTCCTGCAGCGCAGCTTTATAGATAATTTTATAACAGAGGCGCCTCCATCCCGCATCCTTTATAAAAGTTTTGGATTATACAAGAGGAAAGACTTTAACGAGGTTTAAGATTTATATAATGAGGTGTTTTCAATAGGCGAACCCAGTTTTCTAAAGATTCCTTTTTATTTTATATAATTAAGTATAAAACTTTTTGTAATCTGGATATACTTCTTTGTGTTTAAAGGGCTGCTTTTAACTAGGATTTGCTTCATTAAGTAAGGAATTTAATAAGACAATTATAGTCTAAAAATTGCCATTTCGAACAAGAAAATTTGAGGATAATCGTACAAGCAACAATAACCCAGATTGTGAATATTACTTATTTTATTTAAACTACCCTTTTTATTCGGATACATCTCTAAACCTAACTAAGAAGCTTGTCTCCCATTTCCTTCTACTAGGAGCTTTCTTAAGAAACCCCAGTTAATACAAACACAAGTAAAACAGGGTACGCTTTTTTTTTATAATTTAGACATATGACATATAATTATCTTTTTTTAGTACATTTAAGGCCCTAGCAACACCTGTTTTGTTACTTACTTTACTAAAAGGGGGTATACGAAGTAAGCCTTACCCTAGTTAAATGTAAGTACTTTGTTAATTCAAAAGTCTACCTTTCTTAAATATAAGTCGTAGTAATTTGATTTATTAGTTTAGGAGGAGACTACATATGCCTATTTAATAGGAGTTTCCTCAGAGCTTTTCTTTAAAAAAATTCATATATGTCTTCTTTACAAATAGGCAATCCCTTATTAAGATAATTTACTATAATTTCTTGATTTTCTTAATAAATATAAATAATAAATAGGAAATACCTAAATACGGCTCCTACAATACTAGGGAAAGAACGCACTTTCACGAAAGACAGTATTTTAGTGTTGCGAGATATTTTAGTAGTTGAACAGATTTTTTTCTGAGGAGTCTCTAAGCCAATTACATATAAGTTAAGTAATAGTAGGGGAATTTCTTTACATTATTAAGATAGAAATCGGTTCCTTTTAAAGCACTTAGACTAAAGAAGAAGGGGCGGGATTACTTTGTTTAAATAGTAAAATCAGTATTTGGAAGTTAAAACCATGGTTTACATACCTATATACTTATTTGTTACTGCTACTGGATTTGAACCTAGAGTTACGTTCTTAAAAAAGTACTGTTGTACCCCCCCTTTTAAAAGGACTCCCCGGACCGGAGAAAACAGAGTCTATAAATTGTATTTAAAAGAAGTTCCTCCATTCTTTAATAGAACTAAAGAAACCCCTAGTATTATGGGAAGGGGCACTTCGGTTCTAGTTTTTTAAGCTTTATTAGTAAAGGCTTTCTCTCTATAATATATAAAAAATAAAGATAGTAGACAAATTAGAATCATGAAGGGTACAATTACGAAAGAATTATGATATCATAGCATTTTTATTCACTCTATATTTTGGCAAGCATAAGCAGTATGTTGTAAGCTACTACCTTTTAGAGTTCCATTTTAAAAGAAGTCCTGGTTAATCCAACCTTGATACTTGTATAGTCAGAACCCTTTTAGGTGTACCTATTTAATTCACAGGGCAGTCTATGAGGACTAAGAATATGCATGTAATACTTATTCTTTATTTATAGGGTTAGGATTTGAATCCTTAAAACTTCTTATAAACCAATCTATAGGATCTAGTCTTGAATTCGAGTAATATAAGATTTCCCTGAATAGACAGGGGGTGTTTTCCTTAATGCAGTCTTTCTCAACTGTAAAGATTTTCGTTCAGGTTTACTAAGGAATCAATAAGTTCTGTTGTTATGTTACTTTCTTTTTATATACCAAAAAACAGTAGGAAGAGGGTGCCCTTATTTAATGAGTTCTAAGCCGAAAGACCTCTTGTAATACTTACTAAAGTTACCCTATAATATTTACGGCGGGCCCATCCCCAATTAGATAAAGAAACTCACGATACCAATCTCCGACTAAGTGCAAAGTGCAGTAAGTGAACAATTTTTAAAGGATTCTGCAAGCTTACAATAGTGCCTTTCAGCAGTGTCAGATCATAAGTTTAACCAACATATCTAGGGTATCTCAGAAGAGGAACCCATTGTATTTGATAATTCTTTTTATACCAGCTGCTTGTCCCTTGACTTATAGAGTTAGCTTTAGTTGCCAGTATATTGAATATTTACTGGTTTGCCTCAGTACCGAAAACCTTTTTGGGGAACTTTCTGACTTTATATGCATGATAGTAAGGGTTCTCCTTTTTACACTAGAAAACGAAAGTCTAATACAGAAGGCATCAAATCTTTGACGTGGGATAAAGCAAGCCTTTTTCAACAGGGTAAATGAAAAGAATGCTTTTTCTCTAGACTCAGCCCCTTGTTTGTTAAGGATTTATCTTCATTATGGGAATAGCAACTCTCTCCCTTGTAAATTCTTAGTTTAGTGAGAGAACTTATACACTATATATCCTCACAGGTCAAGTATTGACTCAACATAACAGGACTCATTATAACAAGCACTTAAGATATATTTAAAATTACTTGATAAAAGGGATGTCTCCCCACCCCAATCCGGGTAGAAAATGCGAATCAAACCTCGAGCAGTTCTAGTATCTTTGTTTGTCTAAATATTATATTAGAATAACTACAAGCTACGCAGTAATACCTGGGGTTTTTATAAACAAAAGAACTTATCCCTAAAGTCAAAATGTATGAAAGGTCTTCTTGGTAATGCATGGGTTTCTAAGGGGCGCTGTACGAAGGTGGTGTACTAGTAAGTTACTTTACTAGCGAGCGCTGGTAACTAATCAAATGTTTCTATATCACATAGGAACTCTTCATAGAGGGGTCCTTCTATATTAATAGGCAGTTTAAAACTCTTTTAAAATACGCATTACATTAGTTATGTGTTACCTGTTGAGTTAAACTTGAATTTCGAACCCTATTCCTGGTATATCCTGCATTACATGTGCTCAGTTCTTCTTGTTTTTTGTGCACCTCATTTCTAAAAAGAAACAAAGTTTATACGCACAAGCATACAAGGATACGTAATTTTAAGACTGATAATCTATGTATTAATTCTAAAAGGTAATTAAAGGCGCAGTAAAGGGCACAGAAGAGATATAGCTAAGGAGCCCCATATATCCCGGGTTTGCCAGGAATGCTTGACGACACAAGTACCCTCTATTGTATCTAGATATTATTAAGAGACGCTGTAGAATGAGCAATTCTAAATACAAAAAGAGTAGAAATTGGAACCCTTTTGCAAGAACCAAGTAAAACCAGATAAAGGGCTTTAATACTAAGTAAGACAGGACTTGAACCACGGACCCAACCTAGCCTATTTGCTCTACCAATTAGTTCTAGCGGTCTCTAGTCTTTTATAATTTCCCGATTTCAGAGGGTTTTGGTAATAAGGTATTCTAAGTTATAAGCGTACTGGTTAACGATTTTAGCTTACCTTTCCCTGAAAACCAAGGAGCTCTCTTATGGCGCGTGGTCTTACCGCATAGGTTTTTGTTAGTTTGATTAGGAATTAAGGTCGGGCATCATCATCTTGTGTTTATATTCTATTACTATATTTCTAAGGGTTCCCAAGGAAAGTTAGTGGATTATACAAAAATTCCGCTGATTTAGCATCTTATTATCCCTTGGTGTCTCTGCCTTCTCTAAATTAGGGTTTCCACGAAAAGAGATAAACTAGGGATTGAGACGAGAATCCACTTTATTACCAGTTTTGTACTTATGTCTCATAACAGTTAGTAACAGAATAGGTCCCAAATTAGGGGATTCATGAACAGTCTAACTGGATTCGAGCCTCTGACTTGGGTCTCAATTAGTCTCTGTTCTACCAAGTGTAAACGCGCTAGACTTAATTAGCTCTCCTGGCTTTCCTTGGGTATACAAGAAACAAATAAAGAAACCTTTAAGTGTTTTTTGGTTTAATCATATATATCACGTATAAATATAGAGCAAGGACATTATTTAGTAAAAAGTTATATGCTCTTTTCCTTTTTTGTGGAGTCCCGGAATAGTAATAATCCAAGTATTGCTCTTTGGCGTATACCAACTAGTAAAAAATGTAGGTAGTGGACACTCAGAAGAGAGGGCGAAGCTGTCAAAATTAAGGATAATATAAACTACTAAGTTTTTACTCTTGTTCTGTGTTTTTGAGTGGGATATAAAGCTATGTAGGTTTTACAAGATAGGGTCTTTTCCTCGGTTCTTAGTAATTAAAAGAGGGTCTCTTATAAGTGGGTCTGGCTAGTTTCTTTTAAAGTATTCAAATTATAGGAATTCTTCGCATGTCTTTAGTAATTTGGGGAGATTTAGTAATAATAAGAGCAGCTCGTTAATAAGTAGACAAGTTTTTTTTTACTTGCAAGAAAGTAAATATTTACAAAACTCCGTGCAGGATCCTTGCCCAAGGAAAAGTAGGATCTCGTGGTCTAAAAAAGTGAAGGAATTTACTATTTATTGTCCACGCCTTCTCTAGTTCGGTTTAAAAAAGGAAATCTCATAAGCGGGGCAGTTCTTTAATGAGACTACTTGTATTTTACAAAAAGGAGTACCTTAGGAAAAGCCTAAATAAGGAGCTACTTTTAGCAGCTATAACCCCCCGGTTAATCTGGGGATCAATTCAAGGAAAGTCCTTATTTCTGGGTGCTATTTCAGAGCATCGTCTATTAATGCTAATGCACCGAAAGTTCTAGCTTGTATATCTAAAAGAGAGTACTCTAAGCCTTGTGTTTTACAAACTTTTTCTTTTCAAGTTGTAGTTACTGGGGCAGTGATAACCAGTGTTTGACTCAAATTTATGATCCTTGAACGGGATCTCCGTTTTTAAACTTCTTGTACAAAAACGTAAAAGAGATCTAAGGAACTGACCAAAGAATTCCCTTTCCATTTTTTGTATGGATCTTTTAAGAATTTCAAAAGGGTACTTATTAATTCAAGACAGGATTCTTTGTATATAGGATAAAAAGGTCAACAGAAAAAAGCAAGTAAAAATGTAATAGAAAGATTCGTAAATAAGAGACATAAAATAAATGAAGTTTACCACTACCAATAGAAGAAGTACAAGAATTCAAGTGAGTTTATGGTAAAGGCAGAGTAAGAACTAGGGGTTCTCGGTCTAATGCTAGGTTGTAATGGATACAATAAGATTTAATAAGTATAGGCGGACTCCCTTTTGGATACTCATAATAATCAAGGGAGGAGCTTTTCCTCGAAAAAAGGGAAAAGGCTTACTTGTAAGTGACCTTTGTTTTGTATTGTAGTCGAGATACTCAGCTGCTTAACCTTAAATTTCAGGAATAGTTATACATTAAAAGTAAATACTCTCAAATAAAGGATAACAAATATGGATTGAGGACTAAGCTAAAAACCCAAAGTTCTTGTCTAGAATATCATTTATCAAGAGTTTATAGGATATACTTGAAGCTTATACAATCCAAATTTTACTATAAATAACTCCTTTTTCGGAAACTTACACGGTATTAAAAAAAATAGGATAGCAGATTCCTCACTTTAGAAACTAGCTTTAGAGAATTTGACTACTCCTCTGGAACTGAGTTTTTGTACTACCTGATTCGTAGCTGTCTTGCTCTTTGTAATACCTATACCTTTCTTCGGAGCTATACCTAACCTCAGTTCTTGAAGGACAAGTCCGTATCTTGTAAAAACCTATCCCTGGTTCTACTTTACTCATTGCTTCAAACTCGTCCTACTTGAAAAACTTTTACTGAATTCTTAAAGCCTTTAAAGCAGGTAGACTTTCGCCCGAGATTTCGCTTTAGCTTGGGCATTGGCTAACTCACTGTGTACTTGACTAATAACTAGTAAACTGAAAAAACATTTCTAACGGATAGGTTCTCTGAGCGGGCAATGTCATAGTTCAATACTTGGAATCCAGGAAAGAAAGTGAGACAGAAAGAAGAGCTCTTAGTCTCATTCTGTTGATAGCTATCCATCTTTAGTAAATTGTCAATTTGGCAGGCTGCAAATGGGGAGGGGTGGGCAATTAATCAAAGAATGAAAGAAAACAGATTACCAGCAATGACTCGAACCTTTACACACTTAGACCAAAAACAATGCTTTACCACTTGACCATTTAAAACCTTGAACGGCAAACATTAAAGAACTTGGATAAGCTTTTTTTATTATTTACTTACTATAGTCTATTAAGATGATTTTCTTGATTTACCGTATCTAATTAGAGTTCTAAGACTTAAAGTTTTTTTGCCAAGGGCCAAATCCTGTCATAAAAGTTAAATCTATGAAATAGTAGTACACTTTATCGAATAAGAGATCCCTTTTAAGCCGGATCCTGATTAAGAATAATATGTAAACTGGATTAAATCCGACAGCTATTATGAATTGTAGACAAAGAGGTGCCTTAATGTTTACTGGAGTAATGCTTGTTGAATTTGCCTTAAATAGGAATCTTTTATAAGTAACAACTGTCTAAAAGAAAAGCCTCTAGATTTATATTAGGAGTACCATTAGGCGAGTAAAGTAAGACTTATGAAGCGAAATAGTTAAAAGCTCTAGGACCCCTTATGTGTAAAAACTGCCTTAGCATAGTCTTTCTTGTATTCTTTTTTTTTTAATAGTATTTGATTAAGGATTTCTGGTTAAGATATTTTTTTTTAGAAGTAGATGCTGGTTATAAGGTATCCAGGTTCTATCATTTATAGTATAATACATTAACCTTCCTCCGTTACACTACAGTCGGTAAGAGTCACTGTCCCACTACTCTGTAAGATTTACAGTCTCCCGTGTCAATAACTATAGAGTACATGAGGGATACCCCCTTAACAACTACGACTATCTATTACATACTTATTAATTGCCTATATTATAGAATACTATAACTATAAAGAAGATTCTAATACACTAAGACTTTTAAGGAAGACTTTCCTATCTAATAATACATATTCTACTAGCTACTATACTTCCTTACAACTTCCTTATAACAATAAGAGGGGTATATAGGTTATAAGATTAAGATAGAGAGTTTTATAGCTTTAAAGTTAGGTATGAAGAAGACATTACTAAGTCAAGAGAATAAATGTTAGTGGGCCTATAGCGTAAATAAGTCCATTTCAGAATACTCCTAGCAATAATCTCCTTCGGATGCCTTCAGTCCGTAAGAATAGTGAGTGTATGGTTAATATTTCTAAGTTTCTATCCTCCTTTGTCAGTAACAATAGGGGCTAGAGGAATCCCCTTAAGATTGGTACAGCTGATAATAAAATAATAAGCAGCTACTAAGAAGAAGAGTCTAGCTAAGACAAAAGCTCATAGGAAAGTTCTAGGTAGGCAGGCATATGACATATGAACAAACTGTGGATAAAGATACGAAACAAGGTAAGCTGTTGGTTTGGCTATTATAATGAGGGGCTTCTTTTTACAGCCAAGGATAAAGTCGCAAAACTCCCGCAGACAACAACACGCAAACATTTAGTCTGTTAATACCGTCTTTTCATGAAAAAACTGTATCAACTTTTAAAGGTACTATGAAAATGGTGGGAAGTCACTTAGTGATTTTTTATCTATTTTTTATATCCCATTGCGTATATGAAATTGGAGTTCTAAAGTATATAAGGAATTCCCTACATCGCAAGGAAGTTGTAGACGGGTTGCAAGTCCTATGTATACTAGTATAGCTCTCTGGACTACAAAAGGTCCAGTTTCAAGAAAATTGAGTCACTTGCGCTCTACAAAGACTGACAAGGGTTAGTCCTTATTATATAGCTATCTAGGTAACCCTTCCCATTAGGTATTCCTTGTTCATTAATCGGAAGAAAAACGTTTGCTTAACACGGTACCCCCGGTATTTAAGTTATTCAAGATTCAAAGCACTGGACGTGGACTTTTAAACAAGATCGAATCCTAAAGTAAGGGAAAGAGGGGCCGTAAATGTTTTATAACAGGATTTTAGGTACTCGTTTATCGATCTTAGAATCTAGGAATCTAAGAACAATTTTAGGAATAAGTAAATAACGGGAATTCTAACTCAACTCAAGGTCAGTTTTCCTAGTAGCGGTTATTAGTACCTTATAACTTGAGTAATCGAGAAACTTTTAAAACTAGTACATTACATAGGAGTTAGTAATTGTTTGTTTTCGGAGAAGCCGCTTCTATCGGGTATCGGGATTTCCCTGTTTTATTTGTGGGCCTTTGCTTACCCAAAGATGTCTGTAAGTGCTAGTAGAAAAGAAAATTTCTTTTCTATCTCTAAGTTGTTCTCACATAAAAGCTAGCCCATACTACGAACAGAGGGGTCTTTGAAGTTTAAGTACCGGATAGCTGGTCTAAGTCAGATTTTTTAGTTAATTCACAAGGGTATATGGGAAATCCTTTCTTCTGAGTACGTATCCTACGCGGGGGGTTTCTCTGTAAAAAAAAAAGGGAAGAGTCTGTAATTTAAGATTCCTAAACACAATACCTATACCTTAGTAGTAATTACTCTTGTCTTCTTTTTTAAGTGCTTGGTTGTTAACAATATAATAGTTAGTCACTTTTAACTATTTCAGTCATTGTGCATAGTTTTTTGCTGGAATCCAGGGTCCGGTTACGAGAGCGTATTATTAATGAGGTTCTTTTTAATAATATATGGATGAACTTTATTTATATATTACAACGGATTTCGTAATCTCT
Source organism: Pelargonium cotyledonis (assembly GCA_036897625.1). NCBI lineage: Eukaryota > Viridiplantae > Streptophyta > Magnoliopsida > Geraniales > Geraniaceae > Pelargonium > Pelargonium cotyledonis. Next base: position 48,996 of record JAYMTA010000013.1, read on the forward strand.
AATAAAAGGGTTTCAATGCATTGGATGCGTACTAGTTCTCAGGAGTAGGTAATAAAGTGAGTCATTTCAGCACATTTTTACTTTATATGAGGTTAAGGTAAGGGTAAGAACTTAAAACCTCGGGTTTGTTATAGTAAAATTGCAGTTTTTGAGTACTTTATTTAAAAACTACACTGCGTCTCGCTAAACTACTTTTAATCTTTAAATTTAAGTGAAACGTGAGCTTGATTGAAAAGTCGTTGGTTCGAATCTAATTATTCTAAATTTTCGAAAGTGGATTTGCTAACTTTAGTTAAAAGCGGGCTGTTTAATCTTGTAAACTTATTGAGATTAAAAAGGGAAAAAGGCATGCAAACAAAAAGAAATAACCTATCAGTAAAAGAACATGATACCATTCTGTCTCAATAGAAGTAGCAAAAAGGATCAGAGGTAATAAAGTAGGTAAAGTGGTTACAGTCTTCAAGCTGTTCCTAAGATTGCTAGCTCCTATTCCAAGAGCTAAGGAAGAATGAATTCCACACAAGATTGTCAATACAAGAGTCCCTAAGATAATGTTTAAGCAATCCATTGCGAATCGATCAAATTGATAGATCGATTGTAGGATTGGGAAAGCAAATAAAAGGCAACTAATTTGAATAAACCAATGCCCTGCTAATTGTATGAGTAAAATCCTTGGCAAACAAAATGAGCTTAAAAAATACAATTCTAGCGTACCATTTTCTTTTTCATTTTTAAGAAAGTCTGTGGAAAGAAAGGAGAACAAGAGTGAGATCCAAATGAAACCTAAATGGAAATGACATAAAAAGTTTTGTTCAAAACCAAGGATTAAAGGTATTATAACTATATATGACAGAAACAAGGAAAAACTGATGATTGGTGTGGAGGATAGAATTTGTTTATAATAGATTTTAAAAAGGGATTTTCTCATTTTTACCAACTATCTTAGTTTTCTTCTAACAATTAAGCGTTCCTTGTCGTGTACCGACTTTATTTACGAAATAAGGTACTCAATATAAGCGTCTGAACTTTAATTTAACTAAAACCAATTACTAATTGTAGTATTATCACAACACAATCCCTAACCCTTTTTACTGAGGCTCCCCTGGGTTCTAGTCAAATTGAATTTCTCTTTTTCGTGTATGTACAGTATACTTATTTAGAAAACCTATCATTATCAGAAGTGTATTATTAATTGGTAAGGTAAAATTACTTACAACAGACATTATTGACAAAAGTAGTAATAGTACTCTACTTCTAAAGGAGCCTTCAATCCTTTCCTCTCATCTTGCTTAAGGTTAATAAAGCACCGATCAAATAAAAAGAATACTGAGGTGGGGGTTCTTACTTAGTAAAAGTCGTTCTTACTGGCTTTTGTCCCAGTTATACTTATATTATCATTACCCAAGCTTCTCTTGAAATATATCTAGACTATAAGCACATGAATACCCCCGGAATCCTATTATCCAAAAAGCTTCTTATTTGTAAAACTGGTATAATATTCTTCTTGTTTGGTATACTAAATAGCGAGTTTTTAAATCTCAGGGAAGTTTATGTTTTTAATGATCAAGAAGTTACAGAAACTGGGGACACGGGCCTCTCCTTATCCCCTTTTTTGCTGTTAAGGGAGCTTGAGAACTCTTTATTTCAAGACGTTTGCTATAAATTTCCGACTAATAATAAATAATAAGAGTGGTAATCCTTTTTTATTGCGTAAGTTCAATTACAGTATTTAATCGATTTGGTATATTCCTTAGTCGGAATTTATTGATTCTTTGTTATTCCCTACTAGACATTTGTTAAAAAGAGGTTTACTTAAACCACTCCGTCACTGCGCCCTTTTTGAATTGTTAGATATACTAGGGCTTAGGTTTCTATTAGAATTAAAGTACTCTTGGATTTGACTCTTAATCCGGGTTGCCCTTTTACTTTATCTTTAAACTAGATTGTATACCAGTTTGTACTGTGATAAGTAGGTTCTTTATAATTTTTTTGTTGTATACCTAATTGAGATTTGTTTTTTGTATACCATAAAACTAGCAAAGATTCCGTGTTTGTACCATATATAAATTAACCTATTCTTTTTAATAAATCCTGTACTAACAATTATACCTTGATAGAGCTGCTAAAGGCCCCGTTAGTACCTTTTTTTATTGATTGTGATCTATTTGGTATCTTTATTATACTTGTAATTCTTAGCTGAGTATGCTTCTTCGGAATCTTTCTTTTTGTTAGAGGAGTCCTTCTTTGCTTTGCCTTAGTTCATCTTGTTTGGCAATACTAGGATTCTGGGTACTTTCTCTATGTTTTTGTTTATGTAATCTGTATCCACGTATATCAAGGGTGCTCCCTATAATGTTTATATAAACCCTTTTGGGCCCACGGTAGGAATAAAATTTAACTTACGTATCAGCATGAAATACTGTCTTTATCGGTATTAGAGCCCTCCTAAGCGAAATTTTATTGGAAGGTAAGAATTAAAAAAAAGTAGCACGCTTGAGGCTATAGTTAAGTCTAGGGTTTAATTTATTTGTACAGCCCCTTTCGTGCACGATAAGCATGCTTTAAAACATTTTATGGATGATTGATAGCTTCTAAATTGTATCCAGTAATTCTCTTGAATCAAAAACCTTGAACTCTTCAAAAGAATCGCGGATACTGCGCCATTTATGCTTTTAATAAATAATATCAGTAAAGCCCTCTTTCACAGAAACTTATAGGAGCTTGTTTATAGAAAAAGGGTGCCAGTATTTTGTGCTTATCAAGTGTCCCTACCTTAGGAATCCCTTTTTAAGCCGTGCCTTTAGAATAATTAAATCTTAATAGTAGTAATTTATTAGACTATGATAAAAAAGGATTCAACTACCACAATTAGCAGTAATACGATCCATGTTAAACGAGAAATCCTGGATCAAAGTTCTATTGTATGCCAATATCGTAATACAAGAAAGTCTACAAATTCTATCTCAGTTAGAGTATACGAATAGAGCTTTCCTTTTAGATTGTTGAACACCAAAATCTCCCCCTTATTCATAGTAATTTTTAATAATTTTTTTTTGTTTTTCTTTAAATTTAAGACAATAGGAAGAGCCGCTGACTATAAATTTTTCGTCTTCTCATAGCTTCCATAACCGGATCCACTGGTCTATCTGAATATGGAATAAAAGAGGCAATTCACTGAGGAACTCCAAGAAATTTAGGAAAAACTATGGAATCTGAACTATACCTTATTCTATGTTTTGCCCAAAACCTATTTATTGATGATGTACTCTTAATAGGTACGAGACCTTTTGTTACACTATAAATTAAATTGAGTAAAGTAAATTTAAGTGATAGATTTTTCTATCTAGGAAAAGAGTTTTATCCTTTGAACTAACAGTAATATACGAAGTAAGCGGCTCCCGTAGAAAAAAGTGTAAGTAATCCTAAACAAGAGTTCTATAATTTTATTATTATTTTTCTTTTCCTTATATAATCGTATCACCCGAAAGAAATAAGGATTTCCAAGTCTATAGATTTATAGTCAGGTAGGATATTGCGACATACAAAAAAAGACTTAGGTGTTTGTTAATCAATTCTAACTATCTACTCGGTTCCTATTGTTGAGGAGTTCTTATTGCAGCGCTGATAGTAGCTATTCATCCAAGGTCAAAACACAGGAAATCCTTCCTAACCGAATTGGATAAATCCATATACTATACAAATATGTGGATAAAGTTAAAAGAGGCCAGAGCCCCCCTATAATAACTGTGTACTAATACACCGATAATATACACCCCGTTGGATAGCAAACTAAACTTAGTTAATGCCTTTTTGACCATTGTGCAAAGGTGCAAATCCTAACAAATTAGTAGTTTTACGTCCTAAAGAAGCCCTTAGCTTAGACTTGCTCTGAAAAACCTCAAACCTATAGAAAACACTTAGGACACAGAAAATCTGGAATAACAAAAAGCCTACTAAAAGGGACCGGGGAAGTACTATTACTTTCTATTACTTTAAAGCTTCCCTTATACACTTTGTTTTATTAAGTAAAAAGCTTTAGAAAAAGGTAATGGATCCATATATTTAAAAGGCTCTAAAAGCTGGCTTTAGTACTAGAATTAGAAATTTTTTATGGTACCCATTTTTATTAAATAGTTATAGGAAATCTCTAAGAATTCAAGGTATAGTTACTTACCACTTAAGGGAAACGAAGGGCCCTTTTTTATAGCTTCTAAAAGCCCTTTTATAACTAATGTATTTAAGGCTTGAAGCTAACTAAATTACCTTAGCTCTATCTCCTCAGCAAACTTAATAGCATAAGTTCAAAAGAGGACCTCTAAACAAGGATGGAGTACAGTACTACTCAAAAACACTTTGGATTCCTGTAATTTATATTATTACACTTAATTTAGGACTCCCAGAAAAGGAGAAGTAGAACTCGTAAAAATGTTCTTAGACCACTTGTTAAAGCAAGAAAAAGTCCTTGCTGTTAGTATTCCAGGACTTCATACCCTTTTAGTAGAGGGACCCGCGGGTAAAACGGGGGCTCCTTTTCGTCGGTTATTACCAAATGTCCTAAAGCTTGAAAATCAATTACACTCTATGTTTAATTGATGAAGCGCGCTTTCCCTTATACTTTATCCCCCCCCCTTGGATATAATATAACCTAGAACAACTCTATCAAAGTACTTTAACGCCACAGTAGAATACACCAATAAAGAATCCATTTAATACGACTCTCTCTTACTCTGAAGTTTCGCTATTCCTAAGTACATTCTATATTATAAGCCTCCTTTAGATTCTTACGAGCTCAAAATTGACTCTACTTTCTAACTTCCTAAGTTTCTTCTAAAACCCGTTTACGTTAACAGGGTGCAAAGACCTAATGAGCAGGAAAGCTACACCGTATAGATAACAGCTCTGATATTAGCTTTTTCTAAAAGTTAAGGCGTGCACGAACGGCCCTTTTGCAAATTAAAGGCTTTATTTTTGTTGCAGATCTAGTAAATCAAGAAACTTCTTTAAGTATAAGAGTTAATTCTAGCTAACTTATCGGAGAATCCACACAAAAACATCGTTGGAATTTTACTGCATCAAGCTTTTGCTCTATTTTTACGAGATTCCATAATTATTGCTGTCTTAGTTTAGATGTACAGCGCCCAGAGGCTCCTAAAGATTAGATCTACAACAAGTTTAACAATTACTAAAATAGGAGTCTTAATGTTTTTATTCATGTAGAAGTAGCTTCCTTCTTAGAAACCTAGCGGGTTACTAGCTAAACATTATTGCTCCCGGGACTACTCGTTTTCTCAACTTAACTAAAAATCTAGATACTTGTTTATACCTTCCTATTCTAGGGGCCCTCAAAAAGCCTAGAGAGTTCATAGCAAAAGGAGTTCTTATGGGTCCAGTTAGTATGTAAATCCGGTTATACTTCATTTATTTTGAAATCCTGATCCAGGTTAAATGTAATGCTCACAAGAACTCTGACTAGTAGGAAAACCCAGAATAGAATACCAGTAACAGGGGCTACTGAAAAGGCTAAGCTAAATCTATTATAATGTAAAGGATAGGTGCCTTTAGGGTTTAGAGCAAAACGCTTGAAGAGATCCCACAATTAAAAAATAAATGTATTATAAAGAGGACTCTCCTTTTAAACATATATTATAACTGAATTTAATATTATATCTATCCTTTAACACTAGAGAAACTCATTATAGCAAGACCTTTTAAATTATGAGCTTGAAATATCCAAGAATTGTGAAATGTTCCTAACTTTACTAACATTACTACCATTATAGGTATAGTAGACTTAGGGTAGAGGAGCCTGTCAGCTAAAATAGAAGCAAGAAATAAGGCCCTATCCACTTTTGATATAGCACAGGAGAAGGCTCTACCTGCGGTGGATTTATTGACTCTAGTGTAACTTGGAACCCCCTAAACCTCTTTCAAAATTAGGACCCAATTTCAGTCTGAGACACTCACTCTAATATTACTTTAAAGTTTATTCTGTATCAGTTTTCCTTCGTTAGTCATATAATTTGAACCCTCGACTTATCCCTAATTGCATCTATGCTTTAACCAAGCAACGTTTAAAATCAAACCACTATAGGCCCTTAAGAAGAAAAAACTTTTTTAGAACGGGTTCTTTAACTAAGCTCAGATATTAAAGTGTTAGCACTTTCTAAAGCCAGTACCAATAATTAACCCTTTTTATATTACAAGATATACTTTCTGGATTTACGGGGTTCTATCCGTAAGCTAAGAATACCCGGGTCTACAGCAACCTTAACTTTTTACTAAAAATTCTTTATCTCCTAAACAATATGGAATTGGAAACCTAAAAACAATAGCAACTTTTCTATTTTTATTTGTCTACTCTACTCGCTTTCATATTTCATATTAGCTATACTTGTAATCTCTATATTGGTAGCTTTTTAAGGTTCCCTTAGTCGAATTATTACTCTTTGAAGCTTGCAAGTGCCTCTCTCTCCGAGCAGAACTTTACTTACTACTTATGCCTTTTTTCTATTGGCGTATATTAAGGAATTAGAATTAGGGCAACCAGTATGAGCAGATCCAAGTCTTTATATTATGTTATTTTAGAGTTTTCACTTTATTGTTTAACGCAAGGAAGTCTAGATCTTACTAGAGTAAACTATCTAATTTAGTACGGAAACTACTCTCATTTCCTAGGAGCATTCCTTTTCAACAAAGTTGTATTACACCATAACGATAATTATAAAAATATGGGGCCCCTCTTAAAGCCAAATACAATATTCAATATTTAGTTAACTAACCAAACTCTAGTTTATATTTGTACAAAGACACACATTTATTTATTAAGAGAGCTTCCCTATTTTGCAACTTCCCCACCGCACCAAGTCACTACAATTTCTAAACGAGTCCTGCAGCAAGTAAAAGAGCCCATATATTTCATAAAGCATCTCATCTCAGCAATCATAATCTAATTAATTGAATCCACGAAAAGTATAAGATAAAACACAATATATGTACTGGACCTAGTCATCTTTTTACTAGAATCTCGGTTTATAAGACCTCTTGCTACCTACAAGAAGTTCCCGATTTACCTACCGATACAAAAACAGGAATTTTTATTTACAGTAGGATCCCTCTAAGGAGGTAGAAGGATAATTTCTATTTGATTTATTATTTTATAATATACAACCCACATAGATAGTGAGGAAATCTCAGAGCCAAATACACCCATGTAGGACTTCTATAGAATTGACTCTTAACTCTTATAAAACTCAATTCACTTTACTCGGATAATTAAGATATCTCTTTCTTTTGAAGAGAAGAGCAAAAAGGATTCTTGTCCAGGGTTATCTAGGTGTGTTCTTTGGTTTTTATGGGTTCACTAACAGTTATCCCCGAGTTTATTGTGATGTTGGGTATTCGGTCTATTTAAAAACTCTAGAGAGGGGCCTTCGTGTTAACTAAGTCACTTTCTACACCTCAAGTTGGAGAATAGGTACGGGAAAGTTATTTCATACTTTATATATTATTAAAGTTTATTTTTACCCTTTTTAAATAATGTTTTTATGGCAAAAGAATCACTATAAGTAGATTTAATGGAGTCTAGAAACAAGATTTAATATCCTTCCTTAATTCAGCATAAAAAAAACTGAAGATATAGTTCATAAAAAGTAAAATCTACAAGACTCTCCTTTTACGTTAAGTCCCTCAAATAGTACAATATAGTGTGGAATCTTTTAAAGCTGACTTGTCTTATTACACTAACTAGTATTAGTATATAACCTTTAATAAAACTGGAATTTAAAGCCCTTTCCTTGAAACTTCTCCTGAGGGTATAGTAGTAAATCTTTAAAGTGTTTTACAACTACTAAAAAGTAGAAAGCGCTTACTTAACTTATAGGAAAAGGGTTAAAGATTGAATGCAGGGCTCGAACCTATGACATACAAGCTCAGGACTCTTTTTCTTACCTAATGAAAGTAGGAATTACATTGCGAAGAGATTCTTCAAGGGTTAGCGACATTAAGACGTAGGCTTGTTATTGCACTAGAGTTTTATGAAAGTGTAAAGAATAATATTAGTTAACTTGGTTAGTATTTGAGGCTTCGGTTGTAGTAACTATCTTTATCCAAAACATAGTCGGGAGCTATCCTGGGCTGGGGTGTCTCTAAAAATTGAAATGGGGGAGCGGAGGGTACAGAGCAGATTAACCTGAAGATAAGTAAGACACGGAAACTTCCCTATCCTAGTCTTTTGCTCTAACCAACGGAGCTTTATGAGCCCTTTTTTCACATGGGTTTCCATCTCATATTGGGTTTAGTTTTATCTAACTACAACCCTTTATATCCCGTTTTACAGCCGGAACCCTATTATGTTGATTTAATAAAATTACGTTTTAGAAAACCTTACTTAATACATTTCTTGAATAAAATGTAGGGATTTATTAAGCTCTAGTCTTGGTGAAGCTCTCTATTTCTAATATTTAAACCTCGGAATACGGGACCCTTAATTTGCTTTTAAGAAAAAGGCCTTTCCTAGATTTAACTCAAGACTCAGACTAACTGATTTTTTTCAATCTATACAATGTTATACTTTAAAAGCGGAATACTACCTTATTTTTGTAATTTTATGTCATGTCAACCGCAACGCAAAAAATCTTCATATGCCTCTTTTTAATCCAATTACTTACTGTCTTGTTGAGCAAATATAGCTAGCCCTTCTTTTCTGTCTTTGAGGGGTGCCCGCTTATACATATGAGACATATATGATTCCTTTCTTGTCAGGGTTCAGGCTATCGTATCATAGAATTAGGAATGAAATCACTTAAATATAAATATAAAAATGTTTACCTTCTTTCTTCTTTCAATAGTGTTATTATATATAGTATAGCCAAGTGATAATCAGTTAAAAGCATGCAAAGGTTCGAATGCTTTTACTTCAGTAAAAAAGTGAGATTCATCTTCTTAGAAGATTTTGAGGAGTTATTCTACTATTTAAGCTATACGGGGCGGTTTCATCTAAACAAAAGAAACGCTTTAGATTTCCCAGGTATTTCATATATATATAAGTTAAAATGTTCTAACTTTACTCTTCTAATCTTACTTTTACCAAGATTATGTATAACCTATTCTTTTTAATAAATCCTGGAATTGGCATTATACAGTAGTTTAGGGCTCTATGGTATTCCTATAATTTCCGATTTCCAACACATAGAATTATTAACTTAGACAGGGCTTGAACCTGCAGCTTAGTACTCTGTTATGACAAAAAGTAATCGGCCAAAGAATGGACTCCCTTAATAAAAAAGTAATGTATTTTTTCAACTCTCATCCGAGCAAACAAACCATTGCCTTGAGTGTTTCATTTTTCGAGTTTTCAAGTCAGGAATATATTCATTACAGGGCCCTCTTATATAATAGGGAACTCGTGCCACTTTTGTGATAAGTGCTAACAATTAATGAAAATATCATACATCTACGAAATATTGCAGGATAGCTCCTATTTAAATTCTTCTTAAATTCTTCTTTGTATTTCATTTTCCTTTGATCTCCGGGTGTATAGCTCTGTTGGGTTTAGTTTAAATATTTCTTATCTTAGGGGATTCTCTTTTACTTTATAGCACTCTTCTTTGTAGTTTGCTTATATAAATAGAAAATAATAGGTAACTGCAGGCGAACCCCTTTGTACACGCTTAGACTTTCTTTTTAGTTAATTTCCTTTATAGAAGTGAAATCTTTTGGTAAAAGTTAGTTGAATATAGATAAATAATTACGGGGGATGTGTCCTCCATTCTACAATGCTTCTCACTTGCAGCAGGACTACTTAATAGTTTAAAAGGCTTTAATTAATATAAATCTATGTGATTTGTTCTATATACCTGGCAGGGAGGAATCGTAAATGATTCTTTTGCAAGAGGGGAGGAATCACTTATAAAAGATTTTGCCGAGTCCTTTAGTACTAGAAAATCCTGCTTTTGACCCAGGTTTGAGGTGTATACTCCGTACACCCGCCTTTCTTTTGTTTGTAATGTGGTATTACCTGTCTATATAGTCCTCCTCGGTATCCCATCTCATAAGTATCCCGCTTTTTGTATCTTCTCTATATAGAATAAAAAGTCAACAAAACGCAAAACCTTCTCTTCAAGAATAGTTATCCGCAAGCCCACGTTTAGCAAGTCTTCTAGCAAGCTCTAATATAGTATTATGCCCTTTATTCAAGGCCACCTAAGGTAATCCGACTCTTGAGGGGTAGTTCATACACTTTAAAATCAATTGGGTAAAGTGGCATCCAACTAAGACGAATAGCGACGGTTCAAATCCTACCGTTGTAGAGTCCAAAAGTATGAACTAAGCTTTGTTTGGCTAAAAGTCAAAAAAGAATTTTCTATTTTTAGAATTACTTTGTCTATAAACTGCGGGTGCTCCCAGAAAAAAAGTCTGAGTTTGAGCGCAATAGAGGACTTGCATAGGACAAGGTCTAGGCAAATTCGTCTATATTGGTTAAGAGAAACTATGAGGGGAACATACTACTAATAAAAGCCATTGGGAAATAAGAAATATACTCAGAAACTTCATAAATTACCAGCCCCAGCTTTGCAAATTTAGCGATTCGAAATATTTTTCTTGTATTTTTAAGCTTTAAACTTTTGCTTATTGTCAAATCTCCTGTCAGATCAAACTTCACTTTCCATATATCCTGGGGGCCCTTTTGAGTACTAAGAGTAGGTGGGAATTCCGTGCTATTGGGATAGCAAGAGTTTTCGTTTTAAGGTAGTCATCCTTTCCCTCGCAAGTTTTTTTGTTAGGTTATAGAGTGGAAAGCCGTTAAGAAATAGAAAAGGGAAGACTCGAGGTACTAAACTAAGACAAAGAAGGGCCGCTTAGCCAGAGAATTCTTATTTGTAAAAGTAAATTGGTGAGCAGTCGTAAGGTTTTAACTACTAGAAACTCAGAATACAGAGTAGTCCCTTTTGTAAGTTTATAGGATAAGATTGTCTGAATTTCTTGCCTCGGATACCTATTGAGCAAAAAGTTAATGAAATTCTAAAAGAAAGGACCCTATTATACTCAGGAGCACGCGCCTAGTAAGTTTCGCAAGTTAGAACAAGATATTAAAGGACACAGCGGCTGGCGGTTTAGGTCCCATAACACTTAGGGAGACTCCTAAAACTATCTATAAGAAGCTCCACTTATTAAGAAAAAAACTGGAACAACTAAATTCCTATATACGCTTTACTCTCTTACAAGTCTTGCGTATTACGATAAGTCTTTCATGTAGACAAAAGGTCAGAAGAAACTAAGAGAAAAGCTATTCCATGTTCTAACAAGTCCAGGGAATTCCTACGAATAAAGGAGTCCTTTACTAAAAAGTAAGCAAATGCTTTCCAGATATATAAAATCCAGTAATATCCAACCTCTTTATATGCCCTAAGTTTAAAAATAAGTCCGATATTGACAACTTACACTCTTCTGTTAACGACAAACTGCCATGCCAACCCTTGTAAGGAGAACGCCCTTAGTAGGGATATAGTGTATATATGAAGCCTAAGTAAGCGGGTCTAATGTTAATGATTGGTATTGAAAGCCAGTTTTATCCTATTATCACACATTATATCTTTTCATGTTTGTAGCTCAGTATTGTATGGAAGCCCTTATGATAAAAAGGGAGTTTACTACTCTTTTTTTTTTCCTAAGAAGATTTAGCTCGTAACTTATAGCAAGGGTGGTTTTTAGTAATACAGCTTTTTTTATGAACAAGTCAGTGGGGAACAGAAAATGGAGTTTAAAAAGGGTAAAAGTTTATTTGTAGAATAATGTCTCCAAAAAGCACTCTAATAGACTCCACAAACTGGTGTTTTAAGCGATTCTACATAATAACCTTTAGTATCGACGCAAATATCCTAAAAAAAATTCACTCTTGTTCCTTGCTGTGAGTAAACCTCGATAAAATTATAATTAGGTGTAGCTCAACACGGTAAAAGGAGTTCCTTTATTTGCTGCTTTTTGGGCAGGAACTCTCTCGAATCGTATAAACTTCTTCTTTTATCTTTTACGATCAGGCTTCCTTGTGGCATATCCATAGATAACTCATACTAGAGTGGGTGGGTTTTACTTACGGGTAGAGTTCTCGCACTGGTTAAGAGTCAATAAATGGAATAAAATCTTATATCGTAACGTAAGTTTAAAATGCTTGAAAAGGCTACGGCAATTACAGAAAAGGGGCCCGGACTTAACAATAAAACTATAATAGTACCCGCTTCTTTATAGTTTGATCGACACACGGCCTTCAGTTTCTAATCTGGGTTTTAATCCTATATATCCTGCCCCACATCAGGTATCCTTTCTATAGTAGATAAATTTTACAAAAAAAAAAGTAAGGCTTTTTCCCTATACTTGTCAGTGTACCGGCGGTTGAAGTGTTCCTGTTGTTTATTAAAATACGCCGGGCGACTCAGGTTGGGCTGCTCTCGTTGAATGTGAAAACAAGGGTCCGTGCGTGCATTTAGTATAAAATAAGGAGCTTTATAGAAGATCTTCTTAAGCAAGGAAAGGTCTAAAGTCTAAGCTCTGTTTCCTTGTCAAGTTAGGTTTTATATTAAGTGTTTTTTTGACTCCTGAACTTAGTCGTAATCGAGAAACAAACAAGTCTGTCCTTTTACACACACCCTATTTCAAAGCTAAAAAAGTAAGTTCTGCCAGTGTGTATCTTGAGTAAAATACGTATATTGGGAGCCCTCTAATTAATAGAAAAAGGATATATCTGATTTTATAATAGCATTTATATAAGAATCCCGATGCTTCAAAGTCCAAGTTTAGAATAATAAAACGAGCGTTTTGGGGACCCTATATTGAGAATCTAGAAAGTTAATATCAAGCTAGGAATCTCCCTTTTAGTGCTACCTAAGCTTCTTACCGTTTTTCGTATTAATAATCTTCTCAATTAATGTAAAGTACCAAAAACAAAAAAACTAATCTTAAAAGAGGGCGTTTCCGCTCACAAGTGTTCTTTCGAAAAACCTTAAAATTTTAGAGCTCTTTATTTGGAGTGCTTCAGAGGGTATATCGTGTACTGATATGGGTGGAAAAAGGAGTCGTAGGGAAACCCCGGCATGAAAATTCTCTCAGTGTTTCCTCTATTATCAAGCTTTACTATCAGGGTTTCGCCCCAGAAAAAGGGATTCCTATTAAATGAGATTGCGTTTGTTACCTTTTGACTCTTAAATTAGACTTCTCGATCTGTAGGAAATCCGGTATTCATTTAGAGCAAACTCGAAATACAACTGAAATTAAGGGACATTTGTAAGATTATATGATATATCAATTTTAGTAAAATAATAGGAATGTAAAGATTCAAATTTGTTATGTGCTCTTAAATAAGGACTAGCAGCTAGTATTCACTCAAGGATATATCTGATTAAACCCTTGAATTTTTGCAGGGGCTCCTAGAGAGTGTAATGAAACCTAAAAACTAAGACTTTTTATACAATGCATATAATTTTATCATAACTTAATGATTAGGAAACCCTTACATAAAATTAAGCAAATTGTATCATTAGCGCTAACTCTATAACCCTCTTACTTCGAAACCAAGTCAAGCCTCGCAGCAAGGGTAGCTCCTTTATATTACAAGTATCCTTGGTATAATCACTCAATAGAAAAATTGCTTAGTAGGATAAAAGAGTAGTCTTTAATAAACTTTCTACTTTTTTGAGGATATATAACAAAAAACTACTAATTCCAGGATATACTCTATCCAAATGAGAAGCAAATACAGAATAGAAAAAAGGAGTGTATTAATTGGTAGAACATTGAAGATTCGCCTAATGGCCGTAGGTTCAGGTCTGCTCGTAATTAGAAGTTAATAGTTCTTAGAAGATGTATAATTTTGTCAAGTACACTGGATAGCTATCAACAGAATGAGACTAAAAGCTCTTGAAATAACGGGGGCAATCTAGTAAAAAGAGAATCTCATGAATCGGATACGAAATTTGAGAGAAATCCGTATAAGATAAGCATATAAAGCAAAACTAAGTTGAGTAAACCAGTGTATACAAGTATAAAATACAAACTTAAAAAAGTATACCATGTGGCTATGCCTAGAAGTATCAGAATTAAAACCCTGTAACATAAACCTGTCTTTACAACGAGACAACGCAGGATTCTTCAATCTTTGTTCTGGTTTATGTTGCTTTTACCGAATGGCTTAGAATGTGAAGTCCTTTTAATCTCAAGTTTTCCCTAATTGTAAGTCTATTTTTTATTCTATTGACAACAAGGATCCCTGCAAGATATTTTAAAATACATGAGGAGGGCTGCTCTATAGCCTGGGTCGCTAAGTAATTTCCATATTTGGCGTAACGAGAATAACCACCTTGTTTGACTTGAGACTTGTAACAGAATATTATGGAAAAGGTTTCAAAAAATTCTTATTTACCAGGAGACCCAAGACCCTCTTTTTTAAAATCTCTGTTTTTTAAAGTATAAATCCTAAATAAAGGAATACCAAATAAAGGTCTCGGACAAAAAGGGGTTAATTTTCTAAACGTAATAAAACTCTAAACAAGATTTCTGTTGATAAAAATAAGGGACTTTTTTAAGTCCTATAGAATTGCTACTCTGAAATAAATTAAAAATAGCAAGACTTCGCCAGTACTCTTGCTTTAGCTATAAATAGTTGTACTTTTAGGACACCTGTGCAATTTACCAGGGCTTCCCGCCTCAGAGAAAGAGACTAGAGCTACTCAGACTATCCAAGGACACTTTCATTAACCGGGATTGCTCTTATAAGCATACAAGTTAATACAAACCAGGTTCCTATTTTTTACCTTAAAGAACTAAAAAAACCTTCTTTATTCTTCTACCTTTTTTTACGTACGAAATAACCTTTTTTATAAAGACTTCAACATAAGAAATAAACACTTTCTCGACTTCATAGCTAAAAAAGGTTTTCTTAATGAGTGGACAAATAAAATCTAACTAACCTACTGGATATAAAAATAGGTATTAAAAAAATAGGGATCCCTTGTAGTATAAATAAACATCAGGATCTCTGTCCCACCCAAGTCTATAGTAAAGCTGTCCTATCGAGAATTTAGCAAAAGAGTAGGTAACGAAAAGTACTCTTAAAACATGTTAACAGAAGTTTCTGACTCAGCATAGACAGGCTATATAAAGCTCGGTCAAGGACTTTCTTCCTCTCTTTATTGAGAGCCCCTATCCTCAGAGAATAAAAGAGATTCTAGTCTATTTATTATTAGCACCCGGCTAACCCGTTTATTGATTTTCTTATTCGGATTACATCGATAGATATTGAGAAACTAATAAAGTACTTTTCCCCAGGCCCCCTCTTAGAAGAGTCCCTGTTTTTGTTATCACCAAGTATTGTAAAGTGAAGTGCTCTTAATAATGTCGGGGTTTATTATGGGAAACATCACCAAAAGGGACTTACTAAAATTCAATGATATAAAAAGGACTCGCAGGCATTAACCTTAACACTAAGTTAGACCCGGTTTTCGTGTAAAATACTTCTAGTGAAAGCATGATAGGGCCACTTTATAGGGCGTTTACTAAAACTAAAGTCATGTAAAGAACAAGACTATATGTATATGAGAGGCCTCGAACTCGTGTATTTTACTAGTAGCTATGTTAATGAAACTTGTACATTTGTTACAGATTACGATCAGAGGAGGGGAAAACTTAGCAATGGAAGCAAGGCTCTAAATCTGATACGGAGGAATTTATAACCTCCATATTCTAACAACTTAGCTTAGTTAATCAAGTAATTAAGTAATTCTAGGACCCTTCGTTTTTACTCTAGCGCTAGCACGCATTCTCTTACTCTTATTTATTAGGATCCTTCCCCCTGTCTTTGTAAGTCATATCTCATTTGTCTTCTAATTCAAAAGCTTCCTTATCAAGCGAATTCTTTAGTTCAACTATTGGAATTCTAGAAGAGTTTCCTTTACAAAAAAAGGGGAGCACCATCTGGTCATTACATTCGTTATTATAACCTTTGATTAGTCAATGGATACCCATTTTGTGTACTTCTTTTTGTATGATTCCTTAATTAGAATTCCTTGTAGATCTACGCTGTAAATAGACAATGAATAAACTAACTGACTCCTAATTACTTTAGAAGTACCTTACTAGATTTTGTTTAATCTCTATGACAATAACCTCTAAACTATCTAAGCTAAAGACTGAATCCCTTTAATTTCTTGGCTTCAAACCTTAGCTAGCATTCTATTTTGTTCTGTGTAGGCAAGTAATACCTTGTCATATTTTTCAAAGCTTAGTCCATTATGTTCAGGTACTTAGAGAGTCAAACTCGTAGATAAATATTTTTAGATCTTGAGTTAGCTCCTCCTTTTTTCTTAGTATTGGCTCCCTCTTGTAACTCCGTTATAAGGAATTTTATAATTACGAAAAAGAATGGATATGCTCAATTCCTTCTTTTGACTATACATACCTAGTTGCTCCTCTTTATAACTCAGCTCCTTTATAAAGTAATTCTCTTTATATATTTTCCTTTCTCAACTAAAAGGGTACCTTATACCCACCGGATCTTTTTGGCGTGCTTGGTAATTCCTTCTTAAAAATCCGAAATTAGGTAAGGAGCTTTCGTTAAAATATTAGCACAGCAGTTACTTGGGACCTATAATGACTCTATCTAGCAGCAAAAACCCCCATGCCCTTCCAACCACTTCCATTCATTCCAATGTTGTCTTGACTAACCTGCATCTTACAAGGGGTACGGAAATGCCCTTTTCAAGCCTATAATAACGTGCATGGATTCGAGTCCGTCCAAGTTGCTTTTGTTGGTATGATATGCTAAAGTAGTAGGTTGCTGTAATCTATAAAAGCTCTTAATCCTAAACATCTATCTTGAAGCATTTCTTAAGGTAAGGACTAACTTAATTTTTTAGTAAAGCCCTTGTCTTAATTATATCCCGGGAAAGCCTGAGAAAGAGAGTACATGTTATGAGTAACTCTTAATATTCATAGAAATGATTCGACTCGAACCGACGTATGTAAGTTTTGCAGACTTATGCTCTGCCACTCGACTACGATTCCTCACTAAATACCTAGTTATTTATGCTGCATTGATCAAGGTATTTTCCTAACCGCGTTTTATTAACTCTTATTACTCAAAAAGGGTAAGGGGAACCAATAAGCAACTTCCTACTCTAAAGGGGAAATCAACTTCAGTTTTTTAAGGACCCAGTTATCGGGAATTTCAATCTATCAAAGAAAGGGTTTTTCTATTAAATAAATCAGGAAAGTATAGAACAAGATTTCAGAGACAATGGCTGTTTTTACGCATTTCCAATTGGACTCCGACTTAGGACCTTCAATAAGAAATTTCCATATTCTTTGATTTCCTTAAAATCTCTTCTTATTTTTCCTATACTCCTATTGCCGGGCCCGCCCTCCGTTAGCTAGTACAAGCAACCTTCTCTTGACTAACTTTCTTAAAGGGCTTTATAAATCAGATTTACTTCCTTATAGCATCCTTCTTTGTTTGGACTATAAGAAAGGGTTCCTTAGTGGAAAAGGTTATGCCTGGGTTTTAGCAGCAGATAAGAACTCCTTTTTGTAAGAATACTTGTGAGGTATATGTATGGATCTCTTTTTAATTAGGATAACCCAAAAGTCTTAATCTCGAAATCTAAGTATTTAAACCCCTTTGTGTGATTATCATACTGGCTTTTATTAAGTTCTAGAATTTTATAGTTTATAAAACAACATAGGAAAGTCAAATGCTTTTATTTCTATGTTAGATTGGTTTAATTACTTTTACAGTGTCTACGCTTACTTCTATCTTTACATTCTGTTTTGATTCGTCTCTGTTAACAGATTTTGACTGTATTATTAGTACTCTTTTGATTTATTCTATCCAAACACTTGTGGACAACCTCTCATAAATTTTAGTATCCTATCCGCTCTTTCATCCGATCCTATATCAATTCTCCTAAACTTCGACTGGCTGGAGCTATATAAGTAAGATTACTCTCTTATTGTAAACACTATTTACGTAGGGAAATCCTGCTAAACACACCGGGTAACACTTTAATAATAAAACCTGGTATAGCTCTAAAGTAATACCGATCCGGGGTAATTGTCTAATCCTCTTTCTAGTAAACTGTGGCTTTTCCTCTTTTTAGACTCCTTATACTTTTAAACTCTCAAAAGTAGATGTGTGCTTACCATCTAATCTAGACGACAAGTACTTTATTCTATACCAGCTTTGCGTAGGCTGACATATGGCCTTGCAGTCATCGAAGAGGTTGACTCTGTAGAGTTGTTTGAGTGTTAAAACAATAGTTTAAGGAACTCGATTTTGGCAAGCCTTACTTGCTTATTTCAAGTAATACTTGTCTGTATATTTAGCGAAAAACCATAATAATAATAATATAAGTATAAATTTATAGGTATTTATTTTAAAGGATCTCCTATTTTCCTTAACTTAGATCAAAACTTGGTTAATGCTAATGCCAAATTAAGTAATAATTATTTTATTATAACTATCCTGTACACAAGGACTCTCTAGCTAGAGCTCTTCTAGTTTATTTTTGTCATCAGAATCACTTAGCTAGAAATCTTGTTCCTTCCTTCGTCTCAATTTGAGTTCTTTCCCATTTATTCTACCCAAGTACAGGTAAAAGAGCTATACAAAACAAAAGACTAAAACTCTTGTGTCAAGTATTATCATTACTCTAAAAGGCTCCTACTTATATCATGAAGAATATTATACTTATTTTGAGTATTTCCTCTACTTTTTAATAAAAGATATTGAATTTTAATCTCAGAATTTTACAAGACCAACCGCTTCGAAACAAACTTATACCTGGAATTTGGGGATTAAGGGCAAGCAGTTATACTTTTCTCAAGACTAAATAAACTAGCCATGAATTTTTGCTTTTGTAAGGATTCTTTAGTGTTTTGTAAATCTTATAGATTTGATAATCTGAGTTTTCTACAGCTCCGGGGAGATTCTTATACCTTTTTTAGTTACCGTAGCTTTGTTCTCCTCCTAATTGATAGGACTTTCTGACCGAATCTCCTGATCAAGCAATAATTCTTTCTTTGCTAGCATCTTTTCGACAAGCAAATTTAAATAAAGAGGCACTCCTTTCGAGGGTTGGATAACGTTCTCCTCCTCTACTGTTCAATTCTTAGTTATCAATAGAGCTTCTAATTAGGTATCCAAAAGCTTAACTTGGGTATCCTGTTTTATACTTATTATGTCTCCGCCTGTTGTTAAGGTTCCTACTATAATACAGTTAATAAGATTTTTGGTTTAAATAAAAGTAACTAGTACGGAAGAGAAAAGCTAAATACTGGTGTTAAATAAACCGGATTTTACTTGTACGTTTTTTGTAAGAGGGATTTTAGATAGAAAGACTGATTACTGAAACTAACTTCCTTCGGTAGAGATCCTCTTTTATTTAAGTCTTGGAAAGAGGAAAATATAATAGATATTTTGTGTTAGTTCTAAAAATTAAAGAGTGCGTTTTACGAGTCTCTTTTTCTTAAGCGATCCACGCGAATTATTTGATCTTTGGAAGCTTTTAAAGAGTAACCTCATAGAATTCCGTAGGGGTTTTTAAAGCTAGTCATAGCCTTGCCTGATATTATTCCAAAATTCCACTAAGTAGGGAACAAATAAACACAGCCCTGCTTTTTGATCATAGAGTACTCCTTATATTTCTAAAATTGTGGGTTTCTTTATTCTGTAAAAGAATGTTGTTAATGAAAGCCTCATAGATAGAAGTAGAGTCAAATGGGAATATTCTACACGAATCATGGTATACCCGTTTTAGGAAATATTATTGATATAAACCAATGTCAAACAGGGGTAAAAAAAGAAATTTCAAATACAAGAGCTTTTAAACTTCTTAATTTAGTTAAATAAGTATGGATACCTCTGTAAAGTTCTATCATTAGTTATTAGATTTTAAATTAAGGAATACTCAACTATTACAAAATATTACATGGGATAAGGCGATAAAATAAGTATTCTTAGAAGAGTATCTCTTTGGGCTGAAGTCCGTCTTGGTAAGTAACTAGACGAAAATAATGTCTTATAACAATCTATAAATAAATATTATAGGGTTCCTTAAAGAGTATTCGCCAAGGATCTTGTACATACAAACAGGGTCTTTTGTATAGTTAGGGGATGCATACAGAAAGAAATAGAGTATTAAACTTCTCCGTATGGTTTAAAATAGGATTCCATTGAGAGACTCTTTTACTTAGTCTAGTCATGAAAGTTTTCTTAACTTAATATATGGAAAATTCTAGGGTATTGGCATATAGGATTCTGCTTAAATCTCTTAGTTAACCCGCTTTATTATGCATTCAATTTTGCGTCAGCTTGCTATACTTATTATCTAGGCGAAGAGAATCCCCTCCAATTATATATCATGTAGGCCTCGTTCTCACACAATTTTGTGTGTTATATTATCAAGCAGCAATGTTCAGTCTCATCTTACGTAGACAATTACATATTGTGTTTCAGTTTTTTACAATTAGTTCTTTATTTCAAGTATAGAGGTTACAAGGAATCTCTACTATAAAACCAGGGCACTAAATCTCTAATCTATATCCACTAGTGTACACCGAATCCCTTTTTAAAGGCTCGATACGAGTCCTCGGCAAGAGCTTTTGGTGTAATATTAGATAGACTTTATTAAGGGGCAAAGCTAGAAAAGGAATTAAAGATAGGCATAGGAGTCCCTTTGCTACGACAGGGTTCCAAATTTATCAATGGTAAGATTCACGCATTTGGGTTTGAGTTAGTTTTGACACGGGATACCAAAATTCAACTTAGGATCCAGCAGGGGCTTCACAACACAAGATAAAGGAGCATTCAAAAGCACAAATGAACTAACAATTTCAAAAGAGGTTGTGATAACTACAAGGTATTCCAGTAAATAGTCTAGGGTTTCCAGTTTGTAAAGAAAAAGATAAAAACCTTTAGTCACCCGTTACCCTTTCGAGAGATCCCTATCTTATACACGAAGGAGAAAAAAGTCCTATCAAAAGCTTCAGACTGGGTACCCTACCTTATTTCTTCTTTTTAATCTATCCTGTTTATTCTGCAGCTAGTACAAATTCCCTTTCCCTTTTATCAAAGACAAGTATAAAACTCGATTCGATCTAAGTGCCCCGCTGCCGAACCCGGACTTTGAAGAAAGTATAGACACTTAGTTAAAGGAAAGGTTCAAAGGAGACTTGTGTATTATTTGTATTGATCCGAGTGTAACTTCGACGGCTAGATCATAAAGAATCCGGGTTTTTAGGAATTACGGAAATGAAATCGTTATAAGAATTGCTCGGATTAAGGGTATACTTGTAAGTTGTTTAAGCCGTGAGTTAGATTAGCTAGCTTATAGATATCTAAAATGAGTACCAACTCAAACAAGAGTGGAATAGCACTTGAACCCTGTACCGAGAAGAGACCTTTACAATGAAATAGATACTCAATTTGTTGGAATTAGAGTAGGGTACTTACGAACTTCGATCTGAGGAACTGGTTGAAGAATAAGTAATCTATAATTCACTGGATTCTCTGGGATATTCTATTAATTTAAACTGGTCTGTAAATCCTAAATTTTAACATGCTTTTTATAAAGAATATTGTCTCAAAATAAAGTATTCCTTTTTGAAATCTACTAGCATTAAATATTTGTTCTTCATATAGGAGAAACTTACAAGCTGCTAATTCATGAAATTCAGGAACCCCTGTTTTGCAAAACCAAGAACCAAGATATTTTATTTGATGAGAAAAATAAAAACAAATCTATTAGGTGTATCATGTAAGTGGAGAACCAAACAGTCAAATGAGACTAAAGCTGAGCGGAAACTGTATTGTTAAGGATTCTCTTAGTATAATAAGAATTGTTCTTTCACCAGTGAGAGCGAGGTCTTACTGACTTTAGTAATATAGGATAACCTTGCGATATAACTAAGGGTATTCTTTTTTTTAGGACTTGGAACAAGTTTGTTCCTTATAAAAGTAAAAGCCCCATAAGGGAATACTCCCAGTTATGGCTTTTGTTTAAAGTACTTACCAATGCCGAGGATCCGCTAGATTTCTTTTGTGCAAAAAGTTTCCTCAAACTCCAATGTACGGGACTCCTATAAAGAGTTTCTTTACTTGACATTTAACTCTCAGTACTAGAAATACAGAGAATATCTATAAACCACTTTTAGAAAGCATAAAAAACAAATTGTATTTAACGCAACCTCGAAAGCTGATCTATCCTAGAAAACAACTACTTACTAGGTTAAACTTCAAAGTCGGTAAATTAAAAAGCGCTTTAGTTTTAAAACACCTTTAGTCGACAAGGAGTCGCCCGTAAATAGGGAGTACTTCTGGAGTTTAAGTTATATAATAAATCCGTTTGTTGCCTTAGTGTAAATTATACAAAGTTTGGTAGTAATCTGGAACTCATTAGAGGGTAATAAACGAGAAGGATAGCTCTAATTTAGGCTTTGTAGATATCTGAAAGAATTTTTTTACAAAGTATGGTGGGGTTTCACCGAGGGATAGAGATAAACCTAGAAAATATAGTTGACCTAGAACCCTTCTAGAATAGAAAGCAGTACAATAAGTCAAAAAGTCTCTTACTTGTAATGCCGGGGGCTCATAATAAGGGTTTTAGTGCTATTGACAGAAATCCTAGGACAATGCGCTTGTATTTATAGAGTCTTTTTTAGAATCTTTTTACTCAGTAAAAAGAGATCTAGACAAGAGAGCTTCTGGGTAGCTTAAGACCGAATATACTTAGTAAGGAAGTCCGCTCTGTTAGGGAAGCATATGTATCAAAGTTATAATAGAGTTAGTAGAACGCGCTAAAATATGATAGAACAATTTGAAAAAAAAAAGTTTCGGAAAGTATATCAACCAGCTTTCCTTCTTTAAGGATTCTTTCTATAAGGAACCCCTGTTCAATATCGAGATCTCCGACCCTCGGCACTCGCGCGTATATCTTATTCCTTCAAGCAGGTTCGATCTAGGACCTTCAGGTTAATGCGAATCTAAGAGAGAAAGCAGTGACATAGCGGAGATATAACGAACTTCTTGTAATTCGCTCTACCATATAATTTAGTATTTATTATGCGGATTCTTAGGTTTTATGTATACGAATTTAAAGGAGAATACCTTATTTGAATAACACATAGCGAAGTTACTATAGTAATATTATGGGGTGTTTGAATCAAAATTATACTCCTGCTTTTCTGAAAGGATCGATAACATAAAAAGTACTCAAGGAATATATTAAATACCTGAATTGGTTTTTAGTATTCTAGCTTAAATACTCGGTATAATCCTATGATTGAAGTCAATTGACAGATAAGCAGTCTTCCGATACTCAGGGGGAGGGGGCAATAATCTGTTAATGCGAAGAAAAGTACATAATCTATTGCAACTCTAACCTATAAGAGCAGGCTCACCTATTCAACCTTATTTTCAGATTCCATATTTTTGTCTTTAAGCCTTCAGACTTTGACTTATGAAGTTCCTATACAACAGACAAACTATAAGCCTTATCTTAGGAGCACCTGGGATACCTTTTCGGTTTCGGAATGTGTCCTTATTGTAAGGTTCATTATTACCGAGTATAGACCCTACTCTTTATGCAAGAGATTCCGGCTTAGCTTAGCCCTTTTTAATAAAGATAATTAGAATAGTAATCTAGCATATCGAATAGTTCCTCGTTCCATTCAAGAACTAAAAGGAGCTACAAAGCCCTGATACTGGGCCTTATATTTTAAACTATATATTTACAGTCAAGGCTCACTCTTTGTTGCTTCACATTTATTCTTTAATTAAAAGATTTTTTGGTCTACGAACAGAAGATACCTCTTTAGTTTAGTCCCATAAAGTAAAGGGAGTTTTGCAATTAGCACTTGATGAAGCTCCTATATCTACAACGATTCTTACCTTGCTTGCTACTTTACAGAACCAAAGTACCTTTAAATATGTTAAGTTTAAGCTATTTAAATCTCGGTATACATAGTGGGTAAGTACCATAAAAGTTTGAACTGTTTTGCTCCAGGTTAATACTCTTTATTTAAAGAAAAGTAGTAATATAAGCCCCTTGTTGCATTGCATAATCCTAAGAATCCCGTAATAGCAAAGAAACCCTTTATCTTTATATAGTTAAAAGTTGGAAATCAGAATGCATTCTTTTTCTATCACAGACAACACATTTGATATTTTATAGTGTAAGAAATTCTTTCATTTTTCCTTTAGGTCCATATCTTATTCTTATTAAGATATTAGAGTTTTGCTGTACAAAGTCTTCCTTTATTACTAATTTTTGTATGTAATAGTTAACTCTTATCACCTGACCCTACCATTTTAAAGTCTATAAAACTTACAAAAGCGTTGAAATTAATGTCATATAGGTGTATAGAGTAATAATAGTCCTAGATTTCTAACTTTTCCACAATCTCAAAAATACTAGGTCAACCCCCGAGTTATAAAAAGAAGCTTTACCAAGCAGATAAGCACTTCACATAACAGCCCCTTTTTCTTAAAATTCTAAGTTTAGCAAGGAAAGCTCCTATTCAAAAGATAGACTCAGCGATATAGGACAGTCTTCGGACTTACGTTATGTTTTAGTCAAGTACTAATCAAGTCAAGATTGCAGATTATATAAATTTTACTTTTATTATGATTTTAAAACCAAGCCGGAATAGCTCACGTATAGGACTTTCACTGCGTCCCTTTTACTGTCCGAGGAAATGAGACAAGAACCCTCTTTATAAACCCTTAAGTTGTAACTTGAACCCACGACACCGGGTTTTGGTGTATTTATTAATCCTTTTTCCTGTTTCTTTCCGAACTTGCCCCAATAATGTAGAAAGGATTCAAGAAAGAAATATATCCAAGGGTTCGTAGTTTTAATGTTTCACTTTTTATCGCCGCGATTCTGAGAATTGGGTTATACTTCTCGATGTCAACAAGATAACACTTATTCTTAATAAATGATGGCGTAGGAATAAATCTTACTTTACAGATATACCTTATATGAGTATTCTACGTTACTGAGTGAGATCCCTATCAATCAGTTATTAACCTCTAACTAGATTTTTTATATAGTTTTATTTAACAACACCTATTCCTTTTTTTCCTAAAAAGAATGCTTTATGAATCGAGCTCGTTTGTTAAAAGTAAAAAGAGAAAGAGTAGCTTTTCTTTAAACATGAGGTGCCTGTAAGCCATTAGGAATCCTAATCTTTAAGATAAAACCAAATATAGTGAATTTCGAAATTACTTAGATAGTAAGAAATTTCTTTACCAAGAAATCTAGTGTATAAATTAAGATACAATCCTCTTATATTCTTATACCAGATTTATAAGGACTATAAATTAAAAATTTACTTGCGGTAAACAGGGCTATCTCAGTACGAATTTCATAGGTTTAAGTTGGCGCTGTGTAATAAGAAAATCGAAGCCCTACTTGGCTATTCCAGATCGATGGACCTAAAATAGAGAGAGGTTAGGGTTTCGAACGGGTGTATAACAAGAATTATTGGGATTTTGTTAGGGATTGTTGATTGGTGCCGAGATAACAATAGCACAAAGCTGTATTTCTTTCGTTAATGAAATTCAAAAGGTTTTACCTAGTGAATGGTGAGAGTGAGTTCTAATTTACTGAAATTAAACAAAAGAATTTACTTCAAGCTATAAAGTACTTAAAATCTGAGTATAAGGACTACAGACTTGCTCTTATGGAAAAAGGCCAGGTTACTCACTAGCAATAACTTTTGAACAAAGTAAAACCCCAGTTTCCCGGGGTACCTAACTCTGTCTTTCATCCTCTCTCCGGAAGTCAAATCATATCTTATTCTGTTTCATTCTGTAGAGTTATAAGGCTCTTTTTGCGATACCTTTTTATGTCAAGATAATAGGGGTAATTTGAGCACCTATAAGTTGAGTCTCTAATTTTTATACAAGGAATCCTCAATTTTTTGCATTAAATTTATCTGGTGCCTCTAAATACCTATAAAGAAGCCTGAAAGGAAACTTTGTTTATAACCGGGATACTTCCTTATAATTGACCCGTGAGAACCCCGGTAATAGAATAGGCTTATAATAAAGCCAAAAAGCAAATAGTAAAATATTTGCCAGGGATTCTCGCTAGTAGAAGAATTTTTAACCTAATAAATTAATAAAAAGACGCTTCTTAAGTGTTTTGTCAATGTACATGTCATATAAATCCCACCTCTTTTGATGTATATTAATATTAGAGTAAGCCTGGTTAGTATAGAATTTAGGTAGTAACTTTAGAGAGAGATACCCTATGGTATGCAGTGTAAGAAAGTCTTTCTTTGCTTTTTGAGGGACACGTTCTATAAATTGTGTGACTAGTTAGAGTGCTTTTTTAAGCTTTAGTTTTTACATTAATTATTATGGGTATACCTATTAACTCAGATTTTTAGTTCGCACGCCTATAGCACTAAAAAAAAGGTCCAAAACCCTTTCCCTTTATAATGGACTTGGTTTACAATTACTTCTAACTTTAAAAAGTTTCATAACAAATAAATAAGTAGTAAAGTTTGTATTTAGTGAGAAGCTAATCTGAGGGCATAGTTAATTTATGTTGTCCCTGAGCAAGAAGCGCGTCCGGTCTCCTACTCTCATTAAGTCGTATAACTTTTCAATAAGTTTAAATCAGAGGAGACTCGTAGTTCAAAAACGCGATTTACTAAGAAGAATCTAATTCTAGCTAGTTTAAGGAAAACATTCATTCTATAAACTGCTCCCTTATATATTTCTGTTGTGGAACCGCTGTTTATTGCAAGGTTGAGTGTCTCTTTGCCAAAAAATATCCAAAAGTTTCCTGCTTTATAAAGGATTAGGAAACCCTAAGTGCAAGCAAGGGAAAAATCATAATTAGGAGAATCGTTTAGATAAAGAAGCATTTAGAATACAACTTATACCTGGCCAGTATAGTACCACCCATCTATTACCTGAATGAATGGGTGGCAAAAAATCTAGTAGTAAGGCAGACTTGCTTTTTATTAAAATACAAGGGTTCAAGTCGACTAGGGGTACTCATTATTCTCTTCTTCATTCCTTCTTTTTGTTTGACTTGTCCTCTGTTCTCTTCAATCCATTCGCGTGCCAAGGAAAAGTATTTACTCTTTTTTGAATTCAAGGCTTTTTCAGAGAAACATGGGCCCTAAAATAAGGAACAATTTGCTACTAGAACTTATATAAGCTCATTTTCTTGGTTTCCAGATCTAGTTAACAAGGGGCTAAGAAACTCTAGAATGTCTGGAAATAGATAGAAAAGGTATAGGTATGAAAGCAAAGTAAAAAGAGGATGTGCCTCTATAGCGTATGTAGGTATTAACTAAACGACTTCCTGCACTACCTTCCTGCGCTCTGCCACAGTCGGGGAACAACAACTATCCTATGTTCCATTCCGAAGAGGAATAAGAATTCAAAACATTTATGAGCCTTTAAGAAATTCTTAACTATAAAAAAAGGTATACCCCACTTAGTTTAGAATCTACTCATTTTTAAGCAAAACTACTTGTGCATCTAAGTTTAGAGCTATATTAAGGCCTTTCTATTACGCACAGTGAGGCAAGCTAATCTTATCTATATCTGTAACTACAACCCCATGGATTCCTTGTTTTTGTGATATAACCCCAGTTGGTTACCTTTTAGAGAGAGTATTAGTAAATATTCTGACAAGTAATCCAAATTCTTTAGAAGCTTAAACTTTTATCAATTTAGAAATTGACTAGAATCCCGTTATGAATAACTCTTAATTTCAGCTCGTTTTAATAAGTAGATGCTGTTAATATAAAGCTAAAACGTGAATTTCTTGTGTTTTGCTTAGAATATCCCGACTACAATTGAACAAATTCTTGACATATTCAACGCATTGGCAAGGGTACAATATTTTATATTCTGGGTTCTCAATTCTATTTAATAATAGAAAAGCAATTCTCTATTTATAGGATTTGTAAAAACCTTATTTAAAAAACTCTTTACAAAAAAAACTACGAAGTACCCCTTAATTAATAGCACTGCTCTTAGTGACATACTGAGGTTAGGTTATGTGTTCCTACAAGGAAGTCTATAGTAGAGATTACTTTTGAATTATTGCTTAAAAAGACCCTCCGTGGTCTGCGCGACCCGTGGGCCTAGCCTAGGAGTGTAGAGGTACCCTAGATAACAAGAGGAGTCATGCTGGTAGAGAAGAATTTGTACTGTTATCTTATTCTTATCTGGTATCCTTTTTGAATGCTATAGTAGATTTAACTGTGGTTTGAGTCGAAACAAATCCGTATATTTATTAAATTATTACTAGATCATAGAAACATGCATTACATTGCCGTGTTTATAAAAGATAGATTTGCCCGCTTAAGCAAGAGATTTTGCTTAAAAAAAGCAAAGCAAGGAGGCTTATAATTAATGAATATACACCTTAAAAAAGGGGGATCGTGTCTTGTAAAAGGTTCCCTTGTATTAGATAGGATTCCAAGAAGTTTTGGGTTAATAGAATTTGAACAGGGTAATAAATAGGAAATTGTAAAATAAGTATTCCTTTACTTGGAAGCTCCTTTGAATGGACTGAAATTCCAGTAGTATCTAATTAATGAACTTTTAACGCCATACAAAAAAAAGGCACTAAATGCAGTAGATGTACAAAGCTTATTTGTTGATTTCGTTTTCTTGAATCAAAGTGCTTATTTAACCTGCCCAAATATAAGATGTCATTGGTTTCAAGTCCCTTTAATAGGTTGACCAAAGAAGGTTGTCCCCATACCATGTATGTAAACCCTTATATTCTAAATACAAATAACAAGTCCATATACACGAAAATAAAAGTCTAAAAAACTAGATAACATCTATTTCAAGTAAGCTACCACAAGTATCTTTTATTAGTTAATAGAAAATTTTTTTACAAGATCACAAAAACTTTATAAAGTAACTAGCTCTACAGCAGTACAACAGAATCCCTATTAAACTGAGCGTCTTTTAGAGACTTTGGAAAACCCGAGCTCTCGTAACACGTTTATACATCTTCCAATAAAATGAAAGTTTTCTTTTATTTAAGGGTTTGAACTTATGACATTTAAATTCACGGGCCTCACTTGTACAATTCCAGTATTTTATGAAAGTTAGCGGTAGTTAATTGTGTAGGGGGATTCCTTTTAGCTTTTTACGAAGGCTAGCATAACCTTGTATAATTACAATTCTAGTCTTATGGTATGGTATGGAACTAAATTACGGGTACTTTCATTGACACTATACTTTTAGACAAGAGCTTCCAGGGGTAGGTCAAGCTTCTACTATTTTTATTCTCTCCTACGAGTAGTATGGATTCGTTTTAATTTAAATATAAGGAATTCTTGCATAATCACAGCGGTTCGAACAGAATCTATAAAATAGTTAGCTGAATTTCGTGTAATATCTAAGTAATCAAATCTACTATAATTCCCCATAAGTTGAGCTACTTCTGGCTTGTATATTGTATATTTGGACTTTTTTAGTGAAAAATAACTAACTCCCTTAATCCTGCAGCCGGTAAAATTTAAAGTAATTTTTTTGTGGTGTTAATGATTACTAAGAAAAGGTAATCTTATAAAACTCACATTTCAATGAGCTTTTGAAGAAGCTTATATATAATTGAGTAACGAATCCAATGGGCAAGCGAAGTACCCCTTTTTTCTGTAATCTACAGCTTGCTATCTCTAGGGTTTGAAATCAGCAGTTATCGTGAAATTCAAATAGAAGTTTTAAAAGCTATGTCTTCAAAAAAGCACACAAAATCCGTTTTACAAGAAACTTGCAAATACCCATATAATCTCACTGTCCAAATAAAAATATTATATTAAAATCTCTGGCTTAAATTGGAAACTACTCACTTAACTTTATTAGGACACTTACTGAGGTAAGGCTTTCCAGAATCATAATCATACCTAAAAATACTCAATACTTCCACCCAACTATTAGCTATTGTAAAAAGTGCTACATACAGAGGTACATTCCTATAACTTTTATAAAAATGGATACTAACAAATCACTAACTATTAAATATCCACGAAACTAAGCTCAAAAAGTCTAAGCATAAAAGAGTATTCCCTAATCGTATATCTTGTTTCCAATCAATTAGCTAAGAATCCTATTTTGATATTACAGTACTGGGGGTATTTAGGGGCTTTTCCGCTTTTATACTTAGTGATTAGTCAACATAAATATATAGCTAAAAGGGAAGCTGTTTTTAGTATAAATAACAAAGGAAAAAGGAGTCTCTAAAATAAAATTATATGCAGTATGCTGCTATCTTAAATAAGCCTTGTATACTTGTGAAACAATAGCTACTACTAAGCTGAGTGTTTACAAACAAGGATATCTCCCTGCGTATTATTCGTAATCCTTTTGAATTTTGAACTCTAAAATAGTGTTACACCGCCGAACCCTCGCCTAGCTTGGTAGAGAAGCTCGATTAAACCATGCATAACATTCTTCATTTGTTGCTTTAGTTTTGCCCTTTTTACAAGGGGCATTTGCCAAAAGACTTCCGTAATTATTCAAACAAAAGAATTCTTACAGCTTTAGGAGGGCCCATCAGTACCGTTCCTGGGGTCCACTGTCAACGAAAATATATATAAAGCAGGAATTTTTCCTTTTTTGATTTAGTCTTGTGAGACCAAGCACACTGGCAAGGGTGTATTAACGCTAACTAACTTTTAGACTCAATTCTCGCTGCACTGAACATAAGCCTTCTCAATCTATAATTACCAGATTGAACAGCGAAGCTATTTAATTGCTTATAGTTAAGCTTACTCGATGAAACTTATCTTATTCCTATTTCATAAGGGCACCCTCTTTTTATATGTCCAAAAATCTTGTAGAAATATTGTATTGAGGAAGAGCATTAGTATGCAAGAAGAATTCTATAAACTATATGAAAGAGGATCACCTGGCCTTAGAGTGCTTTTTACTACTTACATTTACATGTAGTACTTGCTTTTCAGATTTATTTAAGAAATTGGGACGCTGGCCTGAGCTAGAAAAAAGGGGGTTGGCTGTTAATGAGCTTTCCTTGGGTTTTTAGATTGCCTATTTCCTGTAGGAAAGGAACTAAGAAAAAGCAGTTGGTGGGTGCTATAACATATGTAGAATATTTAATACACTATTATGCATTACTCTTCTTTTAAGAAAACCAAGTATTAGTTTCGTTAAAACTTTAGCTAGTAGTTGAGTTCTTCATTTTTAAATGTGAACTAAGTTACTTTTTACAAGAATTCCCGCGCTTTGAAAGTAAATGAAAATAAGTAGAAAATACAGCCATAAACAAAAATCTATAACTTAACCAACTTGCAGGATTCCCCTGAGATTCTAGAGAAAGCCTTACAAAAGCTCTTTTGATCTAATTTTCTTACTCATTTTTCTTTTATGAGTATTCCTTGAAGGAGGCAGCATTTCAACCAAAATTTTACAGAATTTGTAGGAGCACGGAGTTAGATTAAGTACAATATAGTAGTTCTTTTTATTTAGTCGTTATTACAAAATTACTGTTCTAAGATTGACCCTATAGAATCCAGTCTAGACCCATTTCGCGGGTTTTCTAGACAATTGTATTTAACTTGCTTTCATAAGTTAAGTGTGAAGATAAGAGACAAAAAAGGGCACACCAAAGGCTTTTTATAAGTACTACTTACTTCGCTCTATAGCCAAAGTAACATAAAAAACGTGAAGCAAAGCCAGTAAAGTTCAAGAATAAAATACATAATGTAGGAAAGGTTTCTTGAAATATAAAAGTAAAATCAAAAATCTTGTCGGAATAAGGAATTGTGCATCTAAGCTTAGTTGGAAATAGGCTCTAATAGAAATCTCACTTTTCTTCGAATCTTGTGTCCTAACTTACTAGACTCGCTCTTGAGAGGTCCCCCTTTTAAATAGAACCCAATTCTATAATACAACCGATGAATAGGTTCCAATAACCTTGTAAGTAAAGACAGTCTTTTGGTGTTTTACATAGAACAAAGGACTTTTAGACATCTCTTTGTAAAGCAGGCTTTGAGCCGACGACTACTCTGTTAACAAGTTGTCTACTATACTGCAAACGGTCTTTCAGAAGATTACAGCAGAAGCTATATAAAACACGTGTATCCCCTCCTTATGATCTTTATTTTAATAGAGGCTTGGCCTTAGTTTTTTACCTAACCTCCTGAACTTAAGCGGGCGCCTGTCTAGTCGAGTAAATCCCTGTTGAGTTTTTTTATGCCTCATTTTGCCTGTAGGGTACACACCACAACTAGGCAGGAGAAACAAAAAGTAGTTACAGGGTAGAGAAGGGTAACATTCCTAAGTAATTTAACAATTAAAATAACCTGAAGTTAGCGTTCGGGGAATTACTTAAACCAAACTAAAAAGCTTCTGTAGTCTTAGATATGACTTACCATAGCTGTATATTTAACTATTTATTAAGTGTCAGTCTTAATTACAACTTAGGTTTTTCTTGTGTTCAGCATTAAACCCCAAGCTATGGATCAGATATGCTAAATGGGGAGAGTCCCCCTTTTTTACTTAATAAAAAAATTTTGTCAAAATCTAGGCAAAGAATACAGATTATTTCTGGCGTATTTTTGTTTATATATGAATGGATTTTCAACAACGAAATATTAGTTACTAGACTTCTTGTATGTTATATGGAAGTTAAGGAATAGGAATAGGGCCACAAAAGCCCACGAGTATTGGTCGAGCTTAGTATTTTAAGGATCCCTATCTCACTCGATCGAACCAAAACTCTTTTAGGATTTCTAAGTTAACCCTTCCCTTTAGAATTAGATGAGTAGGTAAAGGTCTCGGTTTGGTTCGAAGTTAGCCTCAGTTACAGGCAGTTTTTTACCAGCATCTCGTCGTGCTATTGAGGAAAGTACTAAAATAGGCGTATTTTGACTGGAGACTTTAAAAGGGGTCCCTTGTAGGATTTCTAAGTTATACATTCCCTGATCCAAGAGTCCCTTTCCCTTCATTTCCCGCATTTCTTTATAAAACTGTCCTTAAAAGTCAGTGCTATCTCAAGTTTTGAGTGGAAGCAAATCTAGTAAAACCTAACCGCAAGATTGCTATATATCAGTCTATTTAATGCATCTTTTCTCTGTCTAGAGAATCCTACAAGCCCCTTATTTGGGGCCTTCAGTCTTTTATAAGTATGCCTTGGAAGTACTACAAAAGGTATACTTAAATTTATTAGTATGACAGGAAAAAACTGCACAAGCTAACTCTAAAGTTTCAAGGATAACTACATGATGTAAATCTTTATTAGTAAAAAGCCAGATCGAATTAACCAAAACTAACCCTACATTTGAATTTGACCTAATTTCTTCTACATTAAGACCTGATGAGCAAGTCTTTTTAATAGGGAAACCCTCTTTAGTGCAGCAATACTTAACAAGGACCCCTAACTATAGTCATAGAAATTAAAACTTAGTAAAGTATTCTCTAAAAAGATACTCTAACTTTCATTTATTTAATATTTAAAACAAAGCAGAGTTTAATTTTAGAGCTTTTATTGAAGCCGCCGTTAACTAAAAGCCATTAAGGAATATAGTCTTTATGCCATTCATAATTGTCGGACTCACTTTGTACTTTTTCCAAGGAATTCTATACGTTTTGTAAACTAATTTTTTTATATTATGTATCTTGCTGTTTGTTCAGCTGTAAGATGCGGCGAGCCTCTTTGTCTTATCAATACAAAAATCTAGTTGCCAGAAGCTATCCAACTAATAAACGTGCACTATCCCCCTTTTTATTTAATGGTATAAAGACTTGTTTATAAGGAACTTATGAGTATATAACGAAAAGTAGAACTCAACGTCAACTCAGGGATTTTGGATTTCTATGGACTTCTACTCAATGAAAGAAATAATAATTGTTTTTTAATCAGCTAAATCTATAGAATCCTTTTAAGACTGCACCAAGATCACAAACGAATAACTAGAAAATTATAATAAGTCTTTCGACCTCTGCAATAAAAATTTATAATCTTTTAATCTATTTGAACCTAGGATATTTTTTATTATATAAATATATTCCTAAACACCTTATATTGTAACCCTCTTTATCCAACAAAAACATAGGTTTTTACTAAGTTGATTAGATCAGGTCCTTCAAAAAGCATAGGAGAGGTTTTGCCCGAGGAGCGCCTATTTATATTTAAGAGGAATATGGAAATAGTTTTCTAACAGTGTAAAGTAATACTCATTTTCTAGTATCCAGAAAAAAATTAGATCGAAAGAATCGGGTTAAAATCATAGCATTTTAAAGACATACCTTTACTAGTACCGCTCTTTAAAAAATGGAGATTTAGTCAACTAAAGAGGAGGGGTTCTTATCAAAAAAAACTTCCATTGCACTGTACGAAAGGTAAAGACGAGATTAGAATAAAGAAGGCCAAGGTAGGGTTTCATTTTCGAGTTGTATGAAAGAAATTACTTCAAATTGCTCCATTTAATTGTAAAGTTTTCTCTGTAGATTAATGAATAAGACCTTAATTTAATCTGAGACAGTAAGTAAGTTTTTTCTTGAACTAGACATAACGGTAAAAGCGCTTGTAAAGTATATCCTTACATCTTTTAAGATCAAATGTCCGTTAAATAGTCTTACAATTTGATATATAATATTCAAAAACTAACAGCTCTTAAATTAACAAAGAAGTAAAGAAACTCCAATTAAGAAACTTTCTTCAGAAAAGATGCTCAAAAACTAGTATAATAAAAAAAAAAAGCTCTCCCAAGGTCCTATAAGGTAGTAGAATACGGGGCACCCTGTCTCTAAAAAGAGGGTTTACTTTATACAACTCAAGTTGAATCTATGACTGAGACCTTAAGCGGGGCGCGCGAATATGCATTTCAACCTTCCGGATAAGTTTTTAATGCTCCATAATATAGGGATGCGCCCTCTTCAGCGGCCGGACTTGAGAGAGATTGAAAACTCCACAATTCAATTAATTCTATAAGGGCCCATTATAAAGATTTTGCATAATTAATTATTATCTTACTATTTGATTTTGGGGATATAGACAAACCCGGGTACCCGGTGAATCATGGCTTAACATAAAAAGATGGAATAAAGGAAATGGCATGCAGGCAAAGGAAGGGGAAGGTACATCATTAAATAGGTCATTGGATAGGCGAGTTCCGGCATTAAAGACAGGCGTGTAGGGATTGTCATCCGTTGTTTAGTCTCACTATAAAAACTAGACTTAATTCAGTCCAATAGGCTTCGAGCGAGTAAGTTAAATGCTTTTAGAAACTCAACTATCAAAAAGAGTCTACGAGAGTTAATCTATACAGGGAGAGGTTAATTCCTTGTGGTAGATCTCTTGAGGACTGAAAGTAGCGCCGACGAGGAAGTCCCAAAACTTTGGTGATTAGTAGAGAATAACCGACGTAAAAAAAAGGGCAAGCATCTTTTTTGAGGTCTCTATATAACAATGTTCATAAACAATCGAGAGTTAAAGGACCCTCCTCTGACTAGCCAGCAGCAAAAAACCAAGTTATATAATAATAACTTTTGTTAATCAGTCTAAAACGCTCTAAAAAGCTTGTGACTACCAGTACCTGGATACTCTCCTAACAAAGTGAAATCGTCTTAAGTAAATAATAATTTTCGTAATAAAGCGTTTGTAGCCCCTATTACCCTGACCCTAGCCGAGGATCCACAAGGAACTCCTTTCATCGGATATATATCTAAGTAAAGAACGTAATCAAATATGAAATGGAAATCACTTATATACAATATCTGTATCTTGTTGAGTTGTGAGAAGATTCTCTAATCAACTAGCAGTAGTCTAGTTGCACTCAGCAATAATTAAAATTATTAGTTTGTTCAAGTGTCCGCTTAATCGAAAAAAAAAGGAAATGAAGTTTTTTCTATAGACTGCAGACTGCCTTGCCCGATATCGGCTATCCGGGTCTTACGCAGAATTAATTATTTGATAAACCTAGCTTATTCTAATAAAATTCTTTCCCTTAAAAAGGGATACTTGTTTATGAATCAAAGTAGACCTATATTCCTATAGGGATTCCTGGTAAGAGGGGTCAAGTCCTTATATTTATCTAAAAATGAGTGTCCTTGTTGGTTGTACGAATAGTCCTGCCAGACGTATTGAACTCTTTTTTTATCTGTATTCTTTATGAGTTTCTTTGTAGTAAGCTAAGGAAATTTGCCCCAAGTAAGAGATCGAGGGGTGTTTCTGTAAGATTTGGTGTATTTTATACAAAGAGTATTAAGAATAGGATCCCGGATACAAGAAAGGAGCTCTATTTAAGCGATTATAAGACTGAAATTTAGTGCCACGTTCTACGAAAAACCGCAGGCAGGATTAGATAGAAATTGCCCTATAGATCCTAGTATAGTAATAGGAATTTAATTGAACTTTTTTACTTTGGAGTCGTTGCTGGCAGTACAGATTCACACAATTCTTTTACGCCTGTTGTATAGCAGTAAGATAGGACTAAATGGTAAAAACAAAGATACGAAGAGTCGCGTTCGTTTAGGAACCCCCAGTAAAGCATGTTTTGGTTGAATGAATAAGCAAATAGAATTTAAACTAAGTTAGGTAATAATACTTTTAGATTTGCAATCCCGATCTTGACAGGGTTCTTCGCTCAAAAATAAGACCTTTAATTCTTAGTTAATAAAACTAAAGGATACCGGGAGCCCCCAATATTCTGTGAAAAAACCAATTAGACTTTGTTCGAGCAATTTTTGCCCGCCTGAGGACTTCTTCTTTAGTCGACAGTCGACCCTTAAACTTTTCAAGGAGGTTGCTTCTGAACTTAAAGGGAATTTAAGATGGAATTTGTACGGAAAGTGTTAAGGAAATCCATGAAAAAATACAACTAAAAGAAGTCTAAGTTTTAAATGAGAGAGTCCCTAAAATCCCTTCGCGACCTGCTACTTAGATGTATACTCCTATTTATTTATAAAATTCTAATTCCTTAACCATTTCGCAAGTAGTAAAATAGCCCTACCCTAAATTAGACCCCTATTCCTTAAATCCGCATTCACCTTTTTTTGAGTTCTATACTTATGAGCAAACTCAAAAAAATAGACAAGAAATTTCTTAATTTTATTTTAATAAAGTTCTCCTGCCTTAATCCTTAATGCTAGATTCAGAACAGGATTCGCCTTTTTTCTACACCTAAAGTAAAAGCCTCTACGAACCGTGTCTGAAAGTAAGGTAGCTAACCTTCGGATTCAATGTAGTTTGATTACAGCTTAAAATTATTGCAATACTTTTGCTTACTTCTCATTTCAAGGGAGCTAGTAATCAGTTAAGAAGTAGTAACTAGGCAGACCTAACCTGCAAAAAGCATTCTTCAGGAGGTTTTATCCATGCATGTGTGTGGTACATAATTAGTTTAAATAAAGGAT
The DNA here is from genome assembly GCA_036897625.1 of Pelargonium cotyledonis. Classification (NCBI taxonomy): domain Eukaryota; kingdom Viridiplantae; phylum Streptophyta; class Magnoliopsida; order Geraniales; family Geraniaceae; genus Pelargonium; species Pelargonium cotyledonis. The sequence continues at coordinate 86,404 of JAYMTA010000013.1, forward strand.
TTATCAGGTACCCTTCTTTGAAGCAGTTATTCATTTTAGAGGCTTGGAAGTTTAAATTCAGTTATCCGTAATTGATAAGGGTTGTTGCTAAATGGGTCTTAGCTTTCCTTCTCATTTTTGGTTGGCCCCGTAGTAATTCTGGATTCTTATACGTTTACACAAAGCAAGCATTTCCTGCAAAGGTAAGAGTGAAGTACTTATCCAGTCCAGGGAAACTCCTTTGGCAAAATAACTACGAGAATATAGTAGTAAAAAAGTCACTTTGTTGGACAATATCTATTGAATTTGGACAATCTAATACAAAAAGGATATTCTGGTCGAAAAGAAATCTTTTAGTTTTTAGAAATAATGAATAGAATTTGAGAAGTTGTCCCGCGCGCGTAAAGGAAAAAATAATATATTGAAGATGTTTCACGGGATTCCCCTCTATTTTGGACTAAGTACTCCGTTAATGGAATAAAACTAAAGCTATAGTTAGGGGTCTCTCAGAACTTCTAGAATTCAAAAAGCGAAGTTAGATATAGAAAAATTCATTAAAAAAGGCTAAGGGCTGTCCTTTTAACACCTTACACAAGCCCGGAAGTCAGTTCCTACTATCCTGGCTTTTGGCCGGACTACTATCTTTCTTTTACTATCTGTGCATTAATGAATGAGAAATCCCTGTCCTTTTTAATATTAGATGCACTTTGAGGTAATGCGGTTATATATATATACCAATAACTTCAGCTTTTTCTTGTGAGGAGGGTTTCCTTGAAAGAATCAAATCGCTTATATAGAAATTATTATGTCTCCGGTTAAGAATAGGTTGTTTTTACTACACGCTGTTGAAGGTCTTTAAAACTCTATTGAACAAAGAGCTAAAACGCTTAGTAGTTTACAGAGATATCATCAAAATTTATGAAAAGACATGTCATATTGTAGTTTTTATTTAGCTGATTCACAGAGTTTCCTCTTAATAATATATGGATTTCATTAAGGTCTTAACCTATTCCGGATTCAAGAATCTTGGTATATATAACTTGTCCTAAGTAGGTTCTTTCGGGATATCTTTGCAAAAGCACTTAAAAAACGAAAAATATTTGTTTACTTTTATTTGCAAGGGGGCTCCAATCCTATCTTTAGTCTTGAAGTATCGGCATTTCCTCTTATATCTCCCGAAATCTGGGTACAATATTGCACCTTATGGAACTGATTAAAAAAACCAACTTATATGTATCTAAGAAACCTAAAGCGCAGTTATTTACGTTTATAAAGGATACGATACGGGGCTCCTTGTTCTACCAAAAAACTAGATAGAATATGCGCAGTTTTAGCCTCAGGAGCAGCTATTAGGTTCAGGACTTTTTATCTCGGGAGATTCTTCTTAGATTTATTCTACTCCCAATTCTTGGAAGCTGCAATTTGACTATACTTTTATATTTATACATTTTTTAGACCTGACTCCTTTTACCAATGACCAGACAATAAATGCCAGTAGGAGGGCCATTTTCCCCATAACTTAAGTTTTAAATTCAAGAATGAAAAGCCCAGTAAGCTAGACAGGCAAAGGGACTCCCGTATGTTTTATACCCTATTCTTTAATTACTCAATTCCATTGCCGAAAACTTCTACCTAAATTACCACTTAACATTTAACTTGCCTTTAGTACCCAGGCTTAAAGACCAAAGATGTTCGATATGGCAAAAAGACACTTCTAGTTTTACTCTGATTAGGACTCCTTCGGTGGATTACTTGATTAGATAGAGCCCCTTCTCCTCTCAGTGTATTGTAGTATAAATGCGAAAATAAATATAAGCTCTGAAACTATAGCCCTGTAGATTTTAATACAGGACTCTGGCATACTTCTGAAGTTAACCTAAGTTTACCCCTTTTATAAACCTTAAAGTAAGGAAGCTTCCCGAAAAATACCAACGTCAACTCCTAATTAACGGTCAGTATATCCTTGATTTGTAAATCCTGCTTATATCTCTACTAAAGGGTATTCTACTAAAATTAATGAGGTCAATTCTTCATAAAAGCTCACCAAGGGAATACCGGAATATAGTAAAGTCTTAATTTAGAAGTTCTCCAGTGTATATTAAACGTATAACTTTCATGCAGGAATTTTTTATTAAGTTGGGGTAGAGTAGATCTTTAGTCTAGGAGGTTCTTGTTAAAAAGGATAACTTAAAATAGTAACGGGCGTTGAAGTCAACTTTGTAATTTGTGGAGAATAACAAGCATGCAAAAAGGTGTCTGTAACGGTCAACAGCTAAGACGGACGAGACAACATGATTATATCCGACTCGTTTATGCGACTAGAACCCCTGTTTTTAATCTGGTTGCAGTCCGAGTCGTACCGAACTCCTCAAGTATTCGCGTTTAGATCTCAGTTAATATAGAAGGCTTCTTCACCATCAAAAGCTGGAGTGTTGGATCATCCCTACCTACTAGGCCTACAGAGGGACCTCCGCTATATTCGATTCTACAAAAGCTGTAAACCATACTAGCTAAAGAGCTAACCTTTCTGAAGACAATAAGTCTTTTTTATTTAGTATGATTTTCTAGGAGATTTTAACATTAAAGTTGTAATATTTTACGAGTTAGTCACTCTTATTCAGAATTAAACAAAGTAAAAGGCTAAATACAACAATTGGAAGTTTTAGCTGACAAAACTTCTTTACTTCAAACGGGTTCGAAACCTATAGCTAATTTATACCATAAGTGTCCGCGAACTCTCACTCTGCATGCAAAGAGAGAGCGTAAGATCAAGTAGTAATTAAGCTAGCAAACAAAGTCCAGGTTCATGCTTTAATATTATTTGCTCTAAAGCTAAAGTAGGAACACTTATATATAGACAACTTTACTTGCGTATAAATTTCTCTTATCTGGCTAGAAATGGTGCTTCATTTAATAAAACCTCCTAGATACTGAACTTTCCAACAAAAACTGTAAAGACTTCAAGAAACAAGGCGCGAAGCCCTAAATCTCTGTCCTGATATCTATATGCAATCCCAGAGAATAAAAGGGATAGGGCTCGACTCGAACCAGCGTATGCTTTATAACTTGAGGGCTGCTTTAACCGGTAGCCCACAAGCGAGCAAAAGGATACAAAACCTCGAAATATACAAGACAAATATATCTACCACGAGTCCCTACTTCATTAGATTTCTGGACACTTTGACACTAAAGGAACTAAACAAGGAATTCTTGCTCTGAACAAACTATGGATTCTGTCTGCTGTGTCAAGTTTAAGTGTGAACTTATTTGTAGTGGTAAGGCTTTTGTGGGTATCCCATTTTTCCAAGTCCGGAGTCCCTTTTATTAAAGTGAGTTTAGCTTTTATCCTATATAGTAAAGTCATTCAAAAAGAGAGAGAATTCTTTTTAATGTTCCTAACTACCCACCGATTTTTAAGGAGCTCCAAAAAGAAAATTAGTTGATACCCAGTATAAGTTACATTCTACTTTCCCAAAGACAACCTTATCTTATGTTTTTGTCAAATAAGGGAGCTTTTTACTAGACTCATTTTAGTACAAGATTTCTCCTTTTTATATCGGCTGTACAATTCTAGAGTTAGATTTTTTCTATCCTATTTAAAGATTATAATGAGTTTTTTAAATACTTCGAATCCAAAAGCCAAAAAATATTAAAAACCAAGGCAATTCCAAATGTAAGAAGCTGTCTCCAGTATTTCCTAAAAGAGAAAAATGCTACTAAGATAGCCCCATACCTCGCCCTATTAAAATAAAAGTCTCACAGAAGTCTTCAATTATTTGAGAACTGGGTAGAAACTGCGTTTTAACTAGGATATATCTCACTTTTGTACTCTTTACCGCTAGGTTTAATTGTTTCAACGTGCCATGCAAACTGAGAATAGATCAGTTCTCTCTTAATCGGTTTCTGACCAACCAAAAAGAGCAATGTTTAACTAAGTCGTCCTGCGCTTATTATATATAGTACTCCAGCTTCAGGAAAAAGATATTATTATATGTTGGTGAGTTAAATAGAATGCGGTCTCCCATATCTTTTTCTAAAGTATTTTGGGCTAAACGTGCAAAATTATATAGAATCAAAGACTTAATCGTAGCTTGTTCCACTGTTTGCTAAAGGAGACTCCCCTAAAAGAACTTTACCGGCTTACAGAACTCTAAAAAATAAGTATCTTTGAAATTCTTTCTCTTGTAAAACTATTTCAAGTTCTATATCTCCTTTTTTGTATACCTAATCCAGTTTCTTATTAATAGCTTTCTCCAGAGCTAGCCTTGAAAGCTCTAACCTTATTCAGAAGAGATAGAACCTTCTTTTGAGTCTTATGAACCCCGGAATTCCCTCCCTGTAGCTAGTGGACCCATGTAGCCTGTTATAGTATCTAGTATAATATCTAATAGTCTTTCTATATAGTTATTCTACGAGTATTCTATAAGTTAATAAGTTTTTTGTAATAAATAGTTATAGACTGTATTACTTGTTAAGCGATTTTCCTTATTCTTTGTTCTTATCATTAAAAGAGGATTGAAACCTTATGGAGTCTTGTGAGGGTTATTGTTCCCGACTGTATCGTAGCAAAGAAGGGTAAGGGGTAGGATAGTGTTAGTATAGACCACCTTACGCTCTGACAGCCATCCACTTACTTTAGCTAGACTTGTTTGTAATCTCTATCTTGGTAGCTTTTTAGGGTTTCCTCTACATATTTTCTTAGTTAGGCAGTCTTCAGTATGCTGCCTCTAAGCTAGTACACGGGGGTGGAGTATCTCATTGTGTAATTGCTCAGGTTAGAGTCTTTTTGTATTTGTATCCCTACCTTCTTTAGAAGATTACTTAAGTAAATTAGCTCTTGTATCTACGTGTCTTGCAAAGGATTTCAATGAAATTAGGTTAGTAGGATATTACTTAATAGGTCTCCGTACATAACTGTATTTTCTCGGGGGCACCCTGTGTAGTAGGACCTTACACAAGCGTTTAACTACAACACTAATTCCTGATAATCGGGATGGCCCTAATTAGTTCTACCCACCCAGAAGTAAATTCACAAAATCTTAAATTAAATTAAATTATTAGCCTCTGAATTGCAGTGTATATTTATATAACAGAGAGATGTTATCCTTCTTTAATTGCTTACTAAACAATATATGTCACAATACAAAAGTTTATATATCCGGAGGAATACCCAAGGAATATATTAAAGAATAATAAGCCTAAACCCTTGCTATCTGGTACTAAAAATTTATAGAACACTCATTACATTTTCCAAATAAAATAATAAAACCTTGTTCTGAAACTGTCTTAAATAAACCCTGAAATTCCTTTAACCAAATACGGGTACCATGAAAACAGAGCCTGCCCATCTTTTCTTAAAACAGCTGCTACAGATACTGGAACTGACTTGAAAGTACTCACAAATAAAAGAAGTAACTCTTTATAATTCTTTATAATAGGGAATATTCCTCGTTAAGTAGCTAGTTAAAATTTGTATAGATAGTATAGCTGTAACAGTTAAAAGGCACTCTTTAATTTAATCAGTAAAAGACTTTTTAACCAGAAAATCCTAAAGGACATATGATAGCAAAAAAAAGTCCCCGAAACCCTGTGCAGCCTTAGAGATAGACTTCCTCTTTTGTCTTACTTCTTTCAGGAGCTTAACCCGCAGCTTGAACCATAGCCACTACAAAATACAGGCATTACAAATTGGCAGAATTTCCCTAAAATACTATCTTAAAACTCTAATAAAACTCTATAGTAACTCTCAAAGGAACTCTAAAAGCTACAATTCCTACACATTTATAGAAGGGTATTAAATTATAGGACTATTCAAGCAAGAACCTGAAAGAGCTTAATACTTACAGTTACGTTAGTAGTTGATTTCTCTTCCCTTTAGAATAGAACAAGAGCTCCATCCATATAGAGTCCTAAGCCTGCTACTTTGCAAAGAAACTCTTTAAGTAAACTTCCTCGCTGCTACTGTATTAGATTAGTACCCAAGAAAGTCACTCTTCTATTATATATTAAGGATAATCCCTCATGTGCTATGGAGCTTATCGAAAAGGAGGTAAGAGCTTTACAAGATTCTAGATATGTCCCTTACACTATAAGAACTATAACAAAAAAACTGCAATAACAGACTCAAGACTTCACCAGAAATTAAGGCTCTTTAGCTTCAATATTCTTTGGCAAGCCGCTAAAACCCTTTCCTAGTAAAGACTTTCAAGGAATAAAGATTCTATGAATTCTTACTTTTATTGCCAGTTAACAGACCTTGTAAGGAAGATCTCTAATTTCACTCAGAAACTACGGTATTTCCTATATTTATTAAACGTCTTTGAGCCGCTTTAGAATTCCTTTTTTATTCAGTAAAAGCAAAACCCGGGCATGTGACTAATGTGACTGACAGTTTCAATTTCTTGTATTCCCTATAGAAATTGAACTCTCTAGACTAGAAAAAACCACGAAAAATGCCAATGGATCCTCTACTTTCAAAGTCAAATTTCTACCTAAAATTTAGGACTAAACAACACCTTACAGTTGGAATTTATCTGTATTTCCATAGAACTAAGAACTCCAAATCTTGCCTAATATAATATAAATAATAAGAGATTTACTAAACTATCTCTTAGAAATACTAGGAATCTCAGGGAACTATGAAATAAAGGATACCAAAGACAGTGCAGCTAATTCGTTCCTAAGGTTAGAGAGCTTTTGGAAAGTAAAGTACACGGTTGAATAAATACTGATTTGAAAGGGAAGGTCTCACTGTAGAGTTCTATCTTTAGATGATGGTATAGCTCTGGTCTTCGGATTACATTTGCAGTTTTTTCTATCAGCGAAAATGGATATGACAGGTATTGCACTTACGAACTCTCTTAAATTGTGGACATCCCTGACTCTTAAAAGGACCTTGAGCTTAAAATATCTTGACTATCTAGAAAACCTGACGGACTTTAATAATTGCATGACTAGCTTTATACTTTTTTTTAACCCATTCTTACTTATACCTTTTAGTTTTAGAAAAGAAAACACTTTAGACTTCAGTACTTGTAGCTCACTCATAATGTCTTAAACTTGTGATCATCTACAAATAGTAGAACCCTCTTGAACTAGACTTATCAAAGCCCTATTAAAGAAAGGGGAGCTTTACGGCCTGGAGTATTCCCTATCCTTATTGTACTAAATCCTAAAAGCAGAAAAGAAAAAAATAAGTACATATAGAAAGAAAAATACCCGAATTCCCTTATAAAGTGTCCTTAACCAGCCTTAGAGACTTCTCTTTCTATCCTGCAAATGCTCTTGAGTAAAAATACTATACACTCCCGAAATTTAGTAAGCTACCTATTGTACTAGAGCTAGATCTTAATTATTACCTAAAGTGCCCTTATTAGTTTGCTTTATGAGCCTTAGACTTATTCTTCTTATGACTTGCACTCTTAGGAATCTTTGCGGCTATAACTGGAATTTAATCGGATTCCTTATCTTGTAGGAGATACAGGTACTCATTTGTAGCTTTGTTAGTCTCTTCTTATTATGAGCTAGACTTAAAGTGCATTCCTCATTGCCCTATGCTTTTTTTGTTGGGGAGGAGTATTCCTTAGATAGATTGGGAGTATAATAAGAGCTAACTTACATACTAGAAAACCTTTACCGGTTAAAGACTTACTTGCATATAAATTACTTACGATAGAGAAACTAACTACAGGTACCAGGAAAAAGGGCTCTAAAAGACAAATTACTTCTTTGCTTCCTAAAAGCTTATCTATCTATCTATATTTACCGGAAACAAATTCTTACCAAAGCTCTGTCCTTGCTTATAAATTTACATACAATAAAGAGAAAAGGGAATCCTATAAAATAAAACCTTTCTAATTGAAAAAAAACCTGGTTTCTTACTACAAAGGACCTGCTATTAGCCAGCCTTCCCAGCTTTCTTTGACTTTGACTTGAGAGTTTCTTTAGAGTTATACCTTCTTAGTAGAGGAGCTGATTAAGAGACTTATAGCAGAACTGATAACTGCCTTTATAATTGTTGCCTGTAACCTGAGACCAAATCTACACCGAAATCGGAAACTGACTTGATAGCATAGCATGCCTAACCACAATAGCTGAAGCTGAACCAATACCCTGTTTTATTGCACTATTACACAGACTTGGACTTACTCAACTTTCTATTTTCCTTAAATTCTTCAGGGACTTGCTGCTACACTTTTATGAGCTATACCGGGACTTAGAGGAGATTAATTAGGAGAGAAACTTACACCTATAACTCAACTTCCTTTATGACACTTGCTTCGTTTCTTAATTCATGACTTGTAATACTGTTTCTTGCTAGACCTCCCTTTGAGCTAGACTTTCTTTACTTAGGAGCTAAATAAGGGGCTTAGAGAAGGAGTACTCATAGGAATTAGAAAAGAGATACCTGCAAAAGAACAAGATTAAGAATAAAGGAAGAGAAATACCCGGTAACATCAATAAATAAAGACGACTCTCGCTTGAGCTTAAGCCTTCCCCAGCAAAAAACCCCGAAGTTTATAGAAATTCTTCCTTTTATTTATTACCAGTTTATCTGCCTTTAGTGGATACATTTAACCAAGATATGTTGGATTTCCCTTTCATTATAGACCTTACAAAGTTTTAGAATTCCTTCTATTTGTATATTTATTTGTACTTGACTCTATCCGCTAAAGCGAAGCAGGATATCAAGATAAAGAAAACAGCTTCCCTTTCTAGATAGAAAGCTCTGGAATTCTTACTAACATCTATCTAGGGAATTTTGGAGTCTACCTAGCTAGAACTATCTGTTGGATTTCCTAGAGATACTAAACTGGAAACTTTTTTGAGGTTAAGGACAATTCCTCATTGGGCTATGCTTTTAGCGTTAGGGAGTATACCTACCTTAGAAAATTAAGAGTACATCCTTTTTTTTACCGACACGAACCTAGTGAGGGAGGTTAAGGCTATAGAGTACATTGATAGTGAACCTTACCACATTATGACTCAGAAAACATACTTTCAGGAAAATATACCTAATACTCTTTAGTTCTAATTAGTTCTAAAACAGAATCCTAAAATCTGGACATATAACATATAATAAAGGAAGCAAATCCCCCTCAAAACCTTACTGGCTTACGAACACAAATAGAAACATAGGCGAACACTAAGGGCAACTATTATATAGATTTCTTGTAATCCCTTAAATACAGCTTTAATACGGATACCCGGAAAACAGAGACTGCCTGTTAATTAAAACTTCCCTTTGTTAAAATTACAGAGTACTAAACAGGAACAGGAAAGTCCCTCTTTATTTAAGGATAATGACTCTTGTCTTTTGGAGCTTATCGTTCAAACAAAGAGGTGATAACCTTAGATACTACAGAAAGACATCTCTTTTGATTCTTTTCTGAATCTTAATAATTTAATTCTATTATGCGATACCCTCACTTACGGAGAGTACTCTTGGTTCTATCTTGTAGCTCTAAGACGTTTAAGATTCTTATGGAAGTGCTGCTGACTTTGTTTTAGTTGCATACCTTGTTCGACCCTTTGAGCCCGAGCCATAACCAAGATAGCCATAACCTCAGAGATGATACCCACTAGAAGAAGAGAGGTCATGACCAAGTGAAGCTAGGAGAGATGGTGTTACTTAATGTAAGATAGTCTATTCTTTGCTATAGACACTTTATTTAAGAGCTAGACTTACTGGAAATTCTTTAACCTATAACAGCTTTCTTAGACACCTTTAACCAGAGTAAACCTTAATAAATTAAAGACAAAACTGGGATTTACAATGAAAATTTTTCTTGACTTACTATCAGGAATATTGGAAAACCCTGAAACATAACACACAAGCTTCCTAACAACCTGTTTACTTGGAATCCTAAAGCATGACATAAAGTACCTCCCCTACTATTACTTGATTGTTAAACCTTTTGTTCAGAAGTTTGATATTAATACCTAATCCCTACTAAAGAAAAATTCTTAGGATTCATAATAAGGGAATCTTCCTCTTGTTTTATGCTTTTATCAAAGAGGATATAGCCTTGTACAGTAGAGAAGGCATCCATTTTACCGACCCAGAACGAAGTGAGGGAGGTTAATTAGTAGTAGTAGTATTCTAGATAGAACATACTTTCACTAGGAGCAAGATCAAGATCAAGAAAAACAGACTTTCTTTAATTCAGAAACTTATTTGTTTGCTAAAAAACTCTCTTAAACAAACCTGTAAAACTCAGTCTCTAAATACATAGGAAAGTGCCCAATGGACTTGACTTCATAACTTGTTCTGTGTGACTTTGCCCTGGAGCCCCTAGAGAAAGACCCCTACTTACAGGAGAGAGAGACTTACAGAAGAAAACAAAGAGATAGTTCTATTACCTAAAAGCCGTACTTAATTGGAGCTTTTCTAGTTAGTATTCTTAGTATCCTTTTTATCTAGTAATCCACTGTAAGGAGAATCCCCTGCTTTTATATCATATAGTCATATAGGAGGATAAGAACTTAGGAGAGTTAGGAAACTGGAACTTTTAGAAGCACTAAATTGATCTTGACTGCGAAACTCCACTACTCAAGGTGGTATATAGGAGTTCTACTAATTACACTGTAACACCAAACAACCGGAAAACTGGACTTTGACTTGTGAGTTAGAATTTAAAGCGCTATCAAAGACCTCTGTTTTAGATAGAACTATATCCTGTAGGACCTTATTAAATAAACAGAATTGGCAGTTGGCAGAGAGACACCTAAAAGAGAAAGTGAAGAAAGACCTGTCTTATGTAGCCTGTAGCTTTTTTTTTTTAGACTTCATAACCAGCAACAGCCAAAAAAGCTAAAACTTCATTTAAATTTAGACTCCAAAATTCTTTTTACTACCTGAAACCGGAAACCTAGGAACACAAATAAAACTCTCTTAACTTTAACTGGAAAACTGGCTTTCATCTTATTCTTATCCAGCTTTAGAACTAGAACTCTCTTATGGCCTATTTCGTACGAGCTAGACCTGAAATCTGTATCCCAATAGCCTTCTTAGCACTTTGTCTTATTAGTTTGTAGCCTTGTTAGTTAGCACTCCTCTTCTTGTTATGAGGTTATGAGCTAGACTCTTCGTAAAGTAGATAACCCGGATGCCCTGGGGTTCCCTTTGACTTTATTGTATTCCTGTCTTATGGGTCTTACTGCCTGGGAAGGAAACTTTGTACCGACCTTCTTGTACCTACTCTATTACTTAGAAAAGGATGGTGTTTAGGAATAAAACAGAAGAATAACTTCCTGTGTGAGATAAAAAACTACCTACCGAGAGCTTAGACTCTTTATTGAGTATAGTACTAATACGTTCAGTGATTTTAGACACTAAGAACACTACCTGGAAGGAAAAAGGGTGAGAATGACTCCTTTTTCAATTTACTTACTAATTTCTGATTTGCTAACTTGATAAGAATAGACACAAAATAAGAATAACCAAAACTACGTCCACAAAGTGCCAATACCTGGCAGATATAGAATAGAAAGAGAAGAAAGAAGCTAAGAAGAGAGAGGTCGCTTTTGTTCATTGAGAGGGAGGTTATAGAAACTAAGTAAGGAACCTGGATGCTAGAATTAAATAGACTAACTAAGCTACTTACGAGAAACTACTTTTACTAAATAAAAGGTAATTAGAGGAGATTGAGAGTCAAAGTCTGATCCATTTGCCTTTATCCACGCAAGAAGTAGCCAATTCCTTGTAGAGACCATAGATAAAGTCTTAGAAGATAGATTGAAACTTATTTTGAGAGAATTCATCCTTTTGTTTTGTATATGTTTTAGAGACAGATTTCTCATTCTAGGATAGCCCACTAGGGTATGAGATGACTCTATATTATATAGTAGAAAAGAAAGTAAATAAACGTAAATTCTTTATTCTATATAGTAAAAAAGCTTGTCACTAAAGCGGTAACAAAAATGTACTACTAATCTAATCTCTCTAAGCAAGCTTACATCCCTAACGATAAACTAACGATAAAGCATAGCACAAGAGGGACTTAACACAATATCTATAATCCAATACACTAAGTAGTATCTATTTATTATCTTAAGTATCTCAACAAGATAGGGGCAATACAAGACTATAGCTACAGGCTACAAGAACCGTAAGAGTCTACTACAGGTAATATCCCGTACCCATACAAGAAGACTCCTAAGACAGGGATTTTAATTTAATTATAATAGCAGGTATCAAGAGTAAGAAAGTTATGAAAGGGAGGACTCATTTTCTAGGAGAGTTCCTATTTCTTTAGTCTATTTTTGGGTTTCATTTTACAGTAAATAAGGGCTTTGGCATTTTTGGTCTAGAAAATTCTTTTTTACTGCGAGTAGAGACTTTTATCTCAAATCAAAGATAACGTTAAAAAATAATAAAAAAAATAAAGGGATATTAAACTAGAATTCCTTTATTATTATAAAATCGTTACTGCCTATAATTGACTTAAAAAATAAGGGCTCTCATCCTTAGGAAGAGAAAGAACACCGTATGCTTTAATAAGTATTTCCAGAGTTCGAAGGAGTAGTTAGTCCTAAGATTATCTAACTCCAAAGGGATTCCCTGTTAAGTCATTTATACCTTGCCGGAAAATTAGGATTGTGATAGTACACGAGCGCTTTTTTCTGTTAGTAAGTCCAGTCTCTTTCAATTATTGATTGAATTGAGACGTAAGAAATATATGAAGGAAACCTTGTAGACCGAGTAATATGCTTTTACATTTTTTAGTTAAACCTGGCGGAGGCCTTATCAGTCTTCTAGTCAATAGCTTTCTCTTATTAGCTGGACTCTTGTCTTGCTAGAAAACCGGAAACATATTACCTTAGATTTAGTTAGACTCCTTTATTACTATCTAGAATCAGAACCTTTAGAAACACGGGAACAAGTCTTACTTTAGAGCTACAGACCAGCTTTATTTTTATTAAAGAAGGATACCTCAAAAATTTTTAGAGGGAGATATTATATGCATTTCTTTTACCCTGGCTTTAATATAGTAGTTGTTTTGACTCAGTAAAAAAAATGTTAATATGAAAAAAATTCTTCTAGCTTGTGTATCGTTTATTACTAATTATTTATATTGTTAAACGGAAGTCAAGTTTTTATTTTAACGCTTTATATTTAGATTACTCTGACCCCTCGTTTGTTTCTACTGAACCCTATTTAATTTAATTTAAGGCAAGAAACTTTATGAAAGATTGACTCTAGTTGGCCCCTCCCTTACGGCCCCTAATGAAAAAAACGAGTAAGATAAGTCATACATATAATTAGCGATAGATACACAAAGTTTAGGTAAGTAAAACTACTTAATTTATAGTCAGGTACATAAAAACTCAAAAGAGACATTAATTGCAAAATAACGTCAAGGAATTTAGTTAAAAGGAAACCTTACTGGTTTAAATATACATAGCTTTAAAATAAATATAAGAATCTATGAAGAATCCTTACCATTATATAGTTCAAAGAAATCAGAATTTTTTTATTGGTCCTTTGATGAGCTTTGGCGCAGATCGGAGCAAAACTCTTATTTTTCTGTGGAAAGTAGACCGACTCTCCTCTAAACGGTACAAATCTTATAATAGCTTGGTTTTTTTATTCTATTTCTTTTGCAAGATCTCCAGATTTTCGTCCTTGTGTGTGAAAGAAAAGTCCAAAAAAAAGAGGGATAGGCTACCCTTATAAATTAACAACGGGCTTATAACTATTACTTTCATTTATAGTATAGTACTCTTGTCTAGTATTTCAGTAAAGTAATTCGCAATAATTAACAAGATCTTGGTTGGATTGGGGAATTAAAATTCCTGATAAGATTTTAAAGAAGGAAATATACCAAATTAGTTTATATTATGTATGACAATTAAATCCTTATTGGAATAGATAACCCTTTCACAGGATTTGCCTAATAAAACTAGTTAGGTTAGGCACCTCGCCTAGGAAGTTCTCTGTTAAAGTGGCATATACTCTTACCAACTACTTTCAGGTACTAGGGAGAAACCTAAACAAAGTCTAATGGAGAATTCTTTCAATTTGTTTAATACAAGAATTATTTAATGGAATTGGTTGCTTTTCTTACATTTTAGACTAAAGCAATTAGCTCTGGAGTAGCCAGCCTCTCAAAAAAACTTAAAAGGACAATTCCCCGTTTAGCCCTTACCTTATAAAAGAATCTACCCAGACCTGACTGAAACTGAAAGAAGTCCTACACTTTAAATAATATTTCTATTCTGAATCCTATAAAGCATAAGAGTACATGAGCTACCCATGGAAAAAAGATATCTAATAGAATTCTAAGTTGCTTACCTACTTGTTATTGATATTGGAGTATTACCTTTCCTTTAGAGGAGCCTATAGTCCCTTATATCTATATTACTATCCAAGAACCTTAAAACTTTCCATATTCCTAGAAAAAAACCGATCTTAGACTTAGACCAAATAACTCTTCGCTAATAGTAGAAAAAAAACCCTTAATCCCGAAAATCTGTACTTAGATTGCAAGTTAACAGACCCAGGAAGTAAGATATTGTACATTTTTACCCGGAAACTTTTGAGACTTCATACTCTTAAATCTTAAATAAAAAGACCCTTTTAGAGCTGTAGGAGCTTAAACAGTATTCTGGAACTATAAATATAGGGGGTCCTTGCCTAGACTACTTCTTATCCTTCTCCTTCTATTAAAGATAGAGTATAAAGAGATATAATTAAAAGTTTTATAGTACTCTTTAGTATTTAAGTAGAGGTATTTGTTAAGGGACATTCCACCAGCTTATACTATAAAGAGGATTGGAAGTAGGAGAGGCTTCTAGCAGACTTGCAGATAACTGCCTTTATAATTGTTGCCTTCTTGTGCAATGGTATTCTTGAGCCTAGTTTCCTTTTCCTAGAGACTTATAGAGTCTTTCTTTTAGAGCTTTATTAGATAGATTGTTATAATCTTTAAGTAAACTTCCTCTTGTATTATTCTTTTATCCACAAGGAGGTTAGAGCCTTACAAGAATCCAAAATACATCCCGAATAAACAGCCTAAGTTTGCGAGGTTAAGAATTATGGTACATTATAGAAGGAACACCTTAGACTATAAGACCAGAAAAGTATATTCAAAGGAATTTCTATTCAACAACAAAATATCCTAAAAAACCGAGAGAATCCCCTTGACTTAGGAAAACCCCGGATTGATAGCCTTACAACTGTAAATAACAAGGGCCCACTATTATAGATTTCTTTAGTTAGAATGCCTTAATACAGATACCTTGATAACAAAACAAAACACTTTCAGGAAAGACTCGGGAAAAGAATACCATTTATTATAAACGAAAAGGCAAACTACTATCTCTTGAAAAAGGCCTTTAACATAACCCTTTTACTGACTCTATTGACAGACTTCTGCATTGAGAGTTAGAATCTCTTTCGTGCGCTATACAAATACCTGATACAACATACTTAGACTTTGAAGATCAAAACAACTCAAACTTGACTGACTACAAATTAGGTCTGCTCTTTATAAAAAGATTCCTTTGATTGAAAGCCTATACCTTTAATTGTGAAACCCTTATACTTAATCCCCAAAACATAAATTAAAAAGCTTTAGCTCCGCTATGTTACCATCTGGAAAACTATAGTACTTTCAATTCGTAAAGCCCTTGAATACAAAAGCAAATGACTCTCCTTACTTTATTAGAATTAGAGAGCCCGGGCCTTGTTCAGCTACGGACTAGTTTATAGAAAAGCTGTCCATTAGTAAGTGTAGTAAAATACTCTTTGTAAGGATAATTCCTCATGTTTTATGACTTTATCGTTAAAGAGGATAAAAAAACCTTAGTAGAATCCTGAAGACATCTATCTTACCGACTAACCAGGAATGGTTTGGAGGTTAAGGCACTATTAGTTGTATAAGGAATAATCAACCTCACACAACAGGAACAACCCAAAACAGACTAAAACTGAGAAATACCTAGAAAATTGCCAAGATTCTGTAGGCCCTAATTACTCCCCTCGTAGCTTCTTTCTTAATGTGCCTAAACCTTACAATTATACCTAAGCTTTTCTTATATAGGTGCTATTACGCTTTTCTAAGTTAGAAAGATTAGTAGTAGGAGAGATACCCAAGAGACAGAGACTTACCTAACGAGAGAAGAGTTCTTTGTCTTATGATGCTAATGGAGCTGTACTTATATTATTAGGATATGTATATCTATAGTAGTAGAATAGAATAGTAATTGTATTAGATTTGCTTACAGTTTAAGATAAATTCCTCATGTGCTATGGCTATTATCGGCAAGGAGGGTATAGCCTTAAAGAAATTAGAGTAAATCCTTCTTACCGAGAAACGCTAGGAGGTTTTGGCATTAGAGTATATGATAGGATAGACTTATTACACTATGACCCCCAAGAAAAGAACTGGGTTCTAAAAACAAGAATAACTTTAGTCCTACTTTAATTCCCTATAAATCTAATTATTCAGAACCTAGACTAAAAATGAAACTCTAATGAAAGGAATCCCCATACCACTATAAGAGCCTATGTTTAACCGGATTTAACAAGCGTACGTATGAAATCAGACTAAATATAAGTTTAGCTTTTCGCCTTAAATTTCAAATACGAAATCCTATGCGAGGCAAGGCTTGTACATAAACCCTTTTACAATTGCAAAGCTGCCAAAAAGCACAGGCACTTGGTTTATAACAATTCAGTAACTAATTTAACAAGAATTCTCGCTATACGCTTGAATAGATTGTGCTTTTTTTAGACTATAAAGGGAAAACAGGTCTAATAATTATATTAAAACTAATAGAAAGACAATAGCACAGGCTCAAAAAAAGAAATTCTAGAGCAGAATCAGTTATCTAACTCTTCAAAGTAGGCTTATGAGGAAATTAGAAATCTTTGATTATTTAAGATCCAACTGCCTTAGGGATATTAAATTACAGGAGCCCTAGTTATACTTAAATATAGGAGTTTCTTAAAATTGATTATCAAAAAGTGGCTTAGTCCACATACTTGTTCCATTCCCAAATCGGGGCGGACTCATTAAGAGGAATTGGTAGGACTCTGAATTTGCAATAAAATGTCCTCGACAAAGACAAAGAAAAACACTTTTTGTGAGACAATTTTGAAAGTCCTTTTCCCAGCAATCCTATATTATGGTAATTTGTAAGTCATCCTTAGCTATCTATCGGATTATTGGCAGTCCCAAAAACTCATTAAAAGCGTAGCATTAGTTATTTTATTAATATAAGCCCCGTTCCTTAAAGACAGAGACATTATACTTCAGAGTGGAAAATCAAAGAGTATTTCTATTAAGGATTACGAGTAAAACTAAGAAGCAACGCTAGCAGAGCTCCAAAAAGAAAGAGTACAGATTACTTTTAAGGGTAGATAAGGATAAGGGTTGAGTAGTCAATTTAAGACTTAACAATTTAAAAGCCTTCACAATAGGGTAGGTTGAACACACTAGAAATATCCTATGAATATGCCATCCAGCCTGTAACTTTTTATATACCTTAATTTTAATCTAGCACTCGCTCTTTGTAAATGTAGGGGATTGTCTGAGTTGAGAGCTGGTTTAGGTACCAAGTAATTTTTCTTTCTATGTTTTACCTAATCGATTTAGAAGAAAGTTTCTGTTAGTAAAAAAAGTTCCATTTTTGGTCAGTTTTAACGGGCAAGTAAGTGAGGAGAATTCACATAATACGTGTAACGAATCTGATAACTCCTTAAGAACGAGTCGTTTGCTAGCTTATGAAGAACATCGATATAAAATAGTAAGAATCTAAGGAAGGTACCTGCTATTGAAGAAGTAGGGGCTAATGGGGCTGGTATAAAGACCAAAATTCGACTCCACTAGGCAACATATGAAACTCAGAAATAAGTATCTCAACCCTTTTTTACTAACTTTCGAGCATCCTGCATCTGGATTGCACATCCCTTTTGGTGTCCAGGATTCCACATAAAGAAAACTAGCAATAGATATACGAGCACACTAAGAAGGAGGGACCAATAAGGATTTTTGTTATATCAAGTCTCATGGTTATTAGATTCCACAAAAAAATCGACTTGAACCTGTGACACTCCTATAAAGATTTCCTAGTTCTACCGCGGGTACTTTCTAAATATAAAAAGTGCCTTTCACCTAGTATAAGTAAAAGCGTGTACTTTGTCTGTACAGTGAGATTCTAAATTCTTTCTATCTAAGCAATTTTAAATTACTCGTATATTATATAATCTAGTATTTCAAAGAAACTCTTTCTATAGCGAATCTAAGTACAGCATCAGAGTAATAACCTTAAATTATTTACTATATGGAGGCTTTCTTGTTTTATGAAATTTAGGATTATCTCCAGCTTTCTTAAATACAAAGGACATAGATTTTGCTAAAGCTTACCAAATTTCTATATAGCTAGTTGAAGAGGTATACTCAAACTAGAGTAAAGGTATCTATAAGAAGGATTTACTTCTATTTAGAAGAGAAGGTCCTAAGCAACATTTAATAAAGTAGCTCTTATTTACAGGATGGAATCCCTATAGTCTAACTAATACAAGCAAACCGAAGCTAATAAGCGAATTCTTAGAACTCCTTTTTGAAAGGGAAGATTTCCAACTAAGAAGCCCTTTTCTAACTGGAATTTGTACTACTCTTTTACCTATTTATTGTACTACGATTCCTGGTAAGTAAACCTCTAATTTGCTTATTATAGAACAAAATCGGCTTCCGTCTGTATCCGTAAGACTCCGTAGTAAAGCTCCAGGAACCCTCAGGGGCGTCCTCCTTAGACTAGTAAGAAAGAAGCTAACGGGAAACTCCTAAGGAAACTACTTAGCATATTACCCCCCTTTTAATTAAGCAAATTCCTAATACTTATATTACTCATATTAAGCTGTTTCTATCTAACAGGACTCCCCTAGCCTTTCAAAATTTTAGAGGAATAAAAAGGTATACTTTTGTAGTAGTGCCCTGTAATAATTAATAATCCAAGAAAACAGATATCTTTCAGAAGGGCTCGCTTAGAAAATAGTATACCTTATTATAAAAGTACTCTTTTAAAGTGTAATTTAGTACAGGTTTCCTTTGTTTGGTGTGAAAGAATAGGAATTTAGCCCTGTTTCATATACCTTTAACTGGATTCCGTTTTGCTTAATTTTAATTAAAGAAGTGGTTATGCTTAGCTATTTCCCTATGTATTATTGTGACCTTAGTTTGATTAGTTTTACATAATAATTTCTAAATATTTATACTAACTTGGATTTCATCCTAATCTGATTTATAGGAGTTACCGTTTAAGGTTATTTTTAGTAGTAAGTAGAATTAGGGGCTACATAACGTATCTTTTTTCTGATTTGTATAATCTGGTAGAGAAGATAGAGGTTTTTATATTCTAAAAAAAGTGCACTACGCCAGGTTTACTTATGTTATTTATTCGTTTTACCCCCTTTCGTAGAGAGATTTACACAAGATTTGTTATTTACATAATAAATTAAGATGAAAGGCTTGTACTTCTAATAGTGGTTTGGGTCAAAGAACTTTATTTGATATCGCCCTTGATTTTCGGGTTGCTGTGAAGTGCAATAAGGCTTATTTACTTGTTTCTGTTAGATAATTTTTAGTAGAACTTACTTTATACAGTAGTATATTTGTTAGGTTTTATTATTATTCTGGGAATAACATACAATTATTAAGGTTGACTTAGTATTAGAAATAGAGGATTCAATTATTTCTAAAAGAACTAGTATATAACTAAAAAAAGTTTTGATGTATCATAAATATACCGGATATACCACAAAACGGGGTTCACTTGTTAAAAAAGGCACCTAAAAATTTTTTTAAGCAGCAAGAACTAAAGAAAGGTTCCAATATGAGATGAAGCTCAAAGCTCTCAAACACAAGAAAGAATTCTAGTTTTAAAGCAAAAGTCTATATCTTGTGGCCTAATAAATTAGAGGTATTCACCCACACTGAAACTGGGATTGCTATAAAGTAATTTTAGTATACTGTAAAGCAATATCCCTTATCGGAGTATGCAGTTTCCGAATACTGAGTTCTTTTTTTTAGTTAGCTCCGTTTAATTTAAAGGCAATTTTTGATAAAAACAATAAAAGACTTTTACTGGGTATTCGGGGCCTTTTCTATAGTATACAAGATACAATATGGATAAAATTTTAAGGTTTTTAAGACTTAATTTTGTAATAAAAAATGCTTGGAATTTTCCTTTTCTACTAGGATTTCCTACTTTTAAGGAAACCAAAAAGTGAATCTAATTAGATTTATACTTGTTTAGATATGTGAACCCTACTACTTACGTCCTCTTAATTGAGTTTTAAAAATACCCCGACTCCTTGCTCTATCCATCATATTTCTAAAAAAAATAACGAGTTATAACTAGGATTTTTCGATTAAGTAAAGAGCCTCATATCTTAATATTTGTAACATAACAGAATATAAAGACTGTGTCCAACAAACTCAGTAACCTAAGCCACACTTTTGTCCCTAATATATCCAACCCTTACTAATAAGTTATAAATTATACCCCAGTTTTTCTCTTAATTAATTGGCAAGTTAGTATTAAAATGATAGTCTAAAGAATTCCTTTTTTCAAGTTAGTTGTAATTAAAAAGCGGATCCGGGGCACAAGAGAGGAGTTCTCTTAGAGTTTGCTTGGCTTTTTTAGGAGGTATTCCCTCTCGAAAATCAAACTCAAAGAATTAGTACCTTAACTAAACCCTTTATAGAGAATCCCGACTCATAGCAGCTCTAAAGAAACAGGCTTTTAACCAAGGTTTATTATTCCCAAAAATACGGAACGAATTCAAACTGAAGTAAACTTATTTATTGCGGGCTTTTGTTACTCTATATAATACTCAAGAGTTTCAAAGGAATATATTGTACTTACCCTGTGGGCTTATAGGAAACCCATCAGTAAAACTAACAAAATGTAGGGTTGCATTGGTGTTATTTCGGGTTTTAGGGCACGAAAAAAGATTCTGCCAGGTATTCTAACCAGGACTTTCCATGGTATCCCCGAATCTAGAGGAATACTCAGCATTTGTCAGTTATGAGTTACACCTATACCAGTTTCACTTAGCTAGGAACTGTTATCATCATTTAAGCCTGACAATACCCTTTATATTATATATGCATACCCAAGTTTTTCTTGATATTAGCTTTGGTTGGAAACAGATTGCATTAGATGGACGAGCCTGAATAAAGAGTTTTTTCACTATGAAGATACCTAATTAAGTCTGTATAACTCCTCACAATTTTATGGCAGCCCCTGGAATGCTTAATTGTTTAAACTTTTATTACTAAACTAAAGTAGTATTACTAATAAAAGGACACGGAACTCATAGTAAACTAGACACGCTTTGCGTAGGAAAGAGCTCCTCGTTAATACTACCCAGCTGCTAATTTTATTTATAATTGATCCTCCGTATAGGCTTGTACTCTTTCTGTCTGTAAAAGTTTATAGAAACAACTCAGATACTTTCTTGCTTTAAGAGCTCTCACAGGCTTAGCACTTCATTGAAAACTTTTTACCTTATATATAATGTATTTTTTACTGAAAATAGATACTAAGACTCTCATCTACAAACATATATTAACTAACAACCAATCCCTTTCACTTAACTTTTGAGTTTTAGCTTGAGCAACTTTCCGGGCTTATAAATATAAGATACGAGTTTATAAAATTCTTTTTATAAGCTAGCAAAAAAGAAATCTTGAACATTAATACTGGGTATAGCTATAACATTTTTGAATTATACTTATTAAAAAGGTTACTCTGCTTATATATATACTATACGCCGGTTTACAGTTTTAGTTCTTACTTTTACAAAACTTAAGGTTTACCTTAAATGACTAGTAAAAAGTCTCTACACTATTAAGTAAGGTAGCCGTGATATAGTTTTTTTTAATCAAGACAAGTACTTTTTGCCCTTTGTAGGGAGTTATTACAAAAAAATTAACTCCTAGACTTTTCTTTTCCTTTATCTGGATCAAGAATTCAAGAGAATAGTGTAATATTAAGGTTTATTCGTTTTATATGGTGTATTCTGAACTTAGGCGTATACACAGAATAAAGTATACTTATTAATTTAATTAATGAATTTTGAAACTGCAGGATTTTTGCCAATAATTTATTGCTTTAACCTCAAATTTGTCTGGAATTTGTTACATTTTATAGGGTTCCTCGGGAGCCCTTGGGTTTACCAATTAGAAAGTTAGTTAAAAAGAAAAAGGGGGTCTCTTTTTAGTGATTTCAGTCTCGATTACCTAATTTTGCCTTCTTATTAAATATTTTTAGAGACACACTTAATTACATAAAAATGATAAGGAATATACTACCTGGCTTAAAAGAGAAACGCGTGTTAATAAGAGGATCCTTTACAGATTTAATTGTTAACTACCCCTGAAGCAATAACCAAATTCATTACATAAATGAAAAGTATGGAGCATTTTATTACCCGTCATCTTAAATACTTATATCCAGTATGAAACTGTCAATTTTAAGCAATGTATATCCACATAAGAAATAAAAAGAAATAAAAGAACTCCGCTTTTTAAATTAATTAAACTGGAAACTTTCCAAAAGAAACCTTCTGATTCATTACACAGCTTCCTAACATGCACGGAATACCTTTTTTACAGATACTAAAATTTAGTTGGCCGAATAGTATTCCTATACGCAAGCTTTAATATTATGTCTTACTATAAGCCCTTTGTATTCATAAGCTAAAAGTACTAGTTTAAATATAGGATTTATTTCACTAAGAGAGGGGTTTAAAAGAACTTATAAATAAAAAATTTTAACAATATCTATATCTGGTACTGAATATGTTAAGATCAAACAACCAACGATTCTAAGAATATAACTAATAATGAGACAGGGTGCTTTGAAAAGGAAAGTTACTTGTAACTCGGTCAACTTTTAAGTATTATAAGGAGATTTATTAAACAAAAAGATACTTGGGATATAGCAATGAATACTACTTTATATTTGATAAAAGATTACTAAACGAGCTCCTACAAGAGGACTTCCTTAACTTAGTATAAGCAACACAAAGTATACTTTTAATTTACTCTATAACTATTTAAGGCATCCTAAACTCTAATAAACACAAAATTTCCTTAAAATGTAAGCCTCCGTGCTATTATACCATTATTGAGGAGTCCAGAGACAACCCCGTACTGCTGATGAATTTTTTTATATTTTAATATTTTTGATGAGTAACGAAAATGAAATCCTATAATATATCAAGTAATAACCGAGTTTCTTTGACAAATCTTAAGTGGTAAGATCATCTGTATTCGCAATTCTATTGAATCAAAGAGGTCAAAATCCTCCAAAGGAGGAGATCCATCAGAACCCTTTAGCAGTTTACTCGCTTTAGGGCATTCTTAGTTGGGCAAGTACTCCTTGACATTTTCACGCAGAAGAAGGATAAAAAAGTTTAATAGATATGGGGCTTTAGCAGATATACCAAATAAAAGCAGGAAATCGATAGAAAAAGTAAGCAATTAATTGTGATCCGGACTAGTAACTAATGCAGGATGTTATGAAGCGTCCCACGGGTTCGTTCTTCTATTTATTAGAAAATTCAAGTATAGGTACTAAGTATATATGATTAGGAAATGCTGTCAACTAAAGAGTTTTTGCTATGTATAGTTTGACTTTTAGATAGATAACTAAAATTCCTTTTATGTGTCCCTATAAAAGAAAGATCTAGGTTCTAAAAACTCTCTCTTAGTTCGAGTTAGGGGCAAAAAACTACGAGTAGGTCGATGTATTATTTATCAGTAACACCTCAAAATGAATCCCGAAAAGGAAAGCTTAGTCTTCACAAATCTACAAACCCCGGCTCAAACGGACTCCGTACAAAAACTTTTAATTTACGGGACCAAAGAAAAAAAGGGCACTGAGTTTATGCCTGAGATGCTCTAGAGGAAATGTTTAAGTGTGAAAGAGAATATTTCACGGCTTCTAATAACAAAAAATACAGCAATATTAGCTCCTTTTGTAAAGGAAGACTACCCTCCTTAAAATGCCTAACTTCTTTTCGAAGTATCTTTTATAAATTGTAGTTCCTGCATATTGTATGGCTGGTGCCTTAAAAAGTGTTATCCGGAAAGCTTACCCATCTAAAAACCACCTTTATTGGACTCCTTTTGTTTGCTGCTACGCGATGCTATAAGCAGTTACCATAAGCCAGTTTATTAACAAACTATCCCAAAATCTAACGTTTTTGATCTCATTCAGAAGGAAATTATAAGTGCAAGTTCCCTCAGTTCACTACAATTAGAATTCTCTTAATTTTCAGGAGTAAAAAGTCTAAATTAAGACTAAAATTAAGGGTCCCTCGATAAGTTGGTACAGAAAACAAAACTGTACCCGTCGGGATATAGGGTTTATACAATGGGATAACTCAAAAAAGTTTTTAAATCTTGTAGATTCGGTCCTTTTACAGAAATTGGAGAGTGCGTTTTCTCGCGTCCCATTCCATATCTTGAATATTTCTTATAAAAGAGGTAAAACCTAAGTATCCAATTTAAAACCCTTTTGTAGTAAAGTTTTTTTCGTACTTTGAGTTTATACTAGGGCACTCTAACCCCAGTCCGAGGATAGAGACTTAGGTAATAACCGCATTTACAGAAGAAATATGTTTGACTTCTTCCGCACTACAACTATGGAAATTCTAATATGATGGAATTCAAGCCACCAAGGAAAGCTTGAAAGTTCTTTGCGTTAACCAACTTAGTATATCTAACTCTTATGTAAATACTATGCTTCATTGAGGGTAAAGTAAATAGAAGGAGTTCCTTTAACATGCAGCGGCAAACATATTAGATACTGATACTTTTAGGATATACGAGAGCTATGCTTGGATCACAGCCAAGATTTAGAAATATAAGGTAAGCTTCCTTCCTTCCTCTTATAACCACTAACAAGAAAGGGGGCTATTAATATGAATTGCAGTATACAAGTACCACAGTGAAGTTGCAGTAGAATAAAAGAGGGTCTAAGTGTAAAACTTTAAAAAGTAAGATGTATGCCTATAAATTATAATAGAATTTTGTTTGAAAATGAATTCCTTACAAAGAAATAAAGTATAGACAAAAACTGGTTAGCTATAATCCATTAGAAAAATACTAACTGAGAATTGTTATGTCTAGGAGATCTTATTCTAGTATTTACAGCTTATCCCTTTACGAAAAAAGTTTTGTCAACTTTCGTACCAAAGAGGCGCACTGGATACCGCCGCTTAGAAAATCCTTATTTTAGTTGCTACTAGAGCGCTTTCTCACTACAGGATTCTAGAGAATACACCTCTTTTTAGATGCTTACCCTACCTTAGACTTAGAGTATTTTGTAAATAGATTGACCTTGCTTGCCCTTTGTTCCTTGTGACTTACTTCGTTAACCATATTATCAGTATTGTTTCTCAAATGAGCAAAACTTTACACCATTTACTCAAACTAAACCAAAGGTTGCTCTATTGGATACTAGGTAAAAGACTCACTTCAGGAAAAGGTTCTTTATCTTAGGGAATTCCTAATGTACTATATAAGAGAGGAGTCACATTTTCAGCAAATAACTAAACACGTTATGAAAGTGTTGGCTAGAAGAAGGTCTCTATTTCCCGAAAGATAACTAAAGGATCTTTACTCTGTTGGAAACCTATCCGACTTAAGCTCATTTGAGAATTTCCTTGTTATCAATACGCTATACTTCAGATTTAAGAAATTTAAGAAAACTCTCTTGAGTTATAAGAGACCGCCTTTCTATTTGTCGAATTGACTTACCGAACTCCCACTACATAGAAAGAATAACCCACGTACAAATTTTATTCTACAAAGCAAGGAATGAATGCTGGACTAAAACTCCAATTCTGGGAGGGATCTCTTCCGTTATTTAGCAAGAGTCGTGAATCAATTCTTAGCATAACTTACAGGTTTACCACCAGCCCCCTATTTGTGTGCGTTACAAGGTTTAATCTTTGGTATTTCTTTGGTATTTAAGAAGATCTCATCGGGACCCTTTTCAATGGATCAGGTATAGAAAGGTTTTTCCACATAGTTTAGTTAAAAAGCTAACTTAGTAATATACTGAGATAATTAGAGAATTAGGGTTTTAAGACCAGCCAACGAAAGAAGGAGTGAGATCCACCTCGAGTTTTGGATTCTACTAATAACTGTGTGACTGGAGACCCATAGCTATTTCTGAGTTTGTAAGGCTGTTGTCTTCCTATATCTTTTCGAGACTCACGCGACTTGAACCCACAACTTCTGCCTTGACAGGGCAGTGCTCTAACCGATTGAACTACAATCCCAAAATAAGAAAGCTTTCCAAACCTAGATTTTACGAGGCTTATTTCGAGGAGGTAACAGTAATCCCCCAAAACTAACTTTATTACACTTAAGTGTAGATATATAAACATGAAAAAAGGCACACTCTCTAAAGATAAGCTTTTACCTTGTGGTAAACATTACCTCCTACCCTATACCTTGTCTTATAAGTAAATAAATGTTAAAAGGAACTTTTAACAAGGAACAAAAAGGATTTATACTTGGGTAGTTGCTAGACTTCCTGTTCCGAGGAGCCTCTTTATTTAATAAGTAACTCTTCCGTAATTAACGTAATTAAAGAATAATTATTAGATAGTACTAAAATCCTTACTCATTGAGATTTGAACCTACGGCCCAAGAGTAACTATTAGCAGAATCCTTTAAGCATAAGGAATAACAACTAAATGATACTGATGAGAAGCTAATCCCAGGTTTTCTTATGTTTTTTGTTATATTATATATGCTGCCACATAAATTCTCAGATTAATTCAAGAAAACTCACTTTCAAAAGTAAAATACTCTCGGAGGTCTTTAGAATACATTTAAAAAGATACGAAATGAAAAAGGTATCAACCAAAAGGGTATATATATAGTCTAAATCTTTGTATCTTTCCGGAATAAAGAATAAACTGGAAATCGGTTAATCCTATGAGTGGAGCACGCGTCAACTAAACAAAATTCTAAAAAGTTTACAAAAGAAACAGGGGTATAAGATTCTAAATTACTCTAACTATAAACTGAGGAAGGGTACTCCTGGCAAACTCTTACTTTCTAAATCCCGATGAAAGCAACAGGATGAAAGGACCCCGGAAAACCTGATTTATTGTTTTACCGAAATCGTACTTTACAAACTTTCATCTAATACTTATTTCCTACTAAGCAAAGCAGAAAACGAAAGGCTTTTATAAGACAAAGCCGCCCTACTATAAGGTACCTACTATATAATAAGGTTAGAATGATTATGGAGACTAGACAAGAAACCTACTTATACTATAGATGGGGTAGGAATTCCCGTGGAATAGTCCTGATTTATATCAATAACCAAAGAGTACTTTATTGACACTTTAATTCGTAGCTAAAAGGGCTCTTGGTTGACTTAAAAGTAAAAACCATGCCATATCCTCGATACCGTAGGAAACAGCCCCAGGGATCCTTATCTGGAATATATTATTTAATTTATTCAGAAACTCCAGGCATTCAAATGGGACAATATTATAATCAAGATTTACTCTTCGTGAGGGAAAGCTTATCTCGGTAAACAGCAAAATGATAAATGCTGCATTCGCTGAAACATATGTTGAGTTAACACAGACCGTTAGTAGTAGTCTTTTTTAATCCAATTCTATGGGAGCTTACTTGATATTTACACTTTCTTTACTTTTTTTGCTAAAGGAAACAGTCTATTAATAAAAAGGATCTACTTTAGCTTTAAATACTATCCTATCCGGTCTAGAAACTTTTAGTCTTAACAACGGGCTTTTCCGGTTTATCAAAGGGAGTCCGGTTTCCAGTCATTTGGGCTTGAACGGCAAACCTTAATGAGTACTCCTGATATTTAATATGGATACTTATATGAATCTCTTTCACTTAGATATATTAAAAAAGAGAGGTCTTATCACAAGCTAAAAAAGTCACGTAGTGCAGATAAGAACTCTCTTTGGGCTATAGCTACCCAGTCCAGTGAAAAACTACTACAAAAAGGCCTTGTACCGCTGTTCAGGATGAGCTCGGGAATGAGATATATTGGTATCAAAGAATCTTTTTATTGAAATTTATAGTGAATTACATAGATATAATAGCATTTCTAATCTAATTAATATTCGTAAATAGTAAGGGGTATTACTAAGCGCATATGCACCCGTGTCTGAAAAGGGGTCGCTTAACTAAGAAAGTCTTAAAATGATAGAACACTTGTACAAATTCTGGAAGGCCCTTGGTTCAAGTCCTACCGAGCCCTACTATAAATTAAGCAAAGTATGATGTCTTAACGAGACACAATAGCATAGAACCCTATCTAAGAAATTGGGAGAGTCGTCACTTTAATGGCTAACTTGCCCTCTTGTTATAGACTATTTAATGATGAGTACCTCTTCTTTCAAACAGGGTCTTTTGACTAAAATTTTAATTATTTGATATCCAGATTCGAGATTTGTACTCGACGCAGCAGACTCTTTGAAAACTTTATAGGTGCCCCTTCTTTAATAATAACTAGGTTTTTTCTATATACTTTTATTTACTCCTCTTGACTTTTTCTTCGCATTTCAGCTAGAAAAGAATGTCTTTGAACAGTGTAACACCCTAACTTTCTAAAAAATCTGTAAATAGTACTTTTACTTCGGGTCTATGAAGTTCTTATTCTTCAAGGTGAACTAGAGGAATTTTAGGAACCCATTTTAATCGGTAACACATAACAGCCAGCCCCATTCTTTCTATACTTTGGCTATAACTTTGGCAACCCCCTTTACATAATATAGGATATACCCCTTCTTATCTTAGCATTAGCACTTACTTTCGGCGTTTCCTAATATACATAAAATAGAAGCACTTTAACAAGGCAATAGGTCCCTGTTTAAACTAGAAATTTTTTTTTTTGGGGGGGAGGTCTAAATAGAAGGTTTTGCTACTGAATCCACTCATTACAAACAGGAGCTCAAAAAACTAAATAAGTTTTGGTACTAATCTCCATGGAAAGCGCTAACTTACTAAGAACTTGTTCTATATTAATAAACTTCAGATAGCCGGGCTAGATATATGAGAAATAAAAGCACCCATCTGAAAGACAAAGAGATATAAAGAACGCGGAATCCTAGAATAAAGCATTCCTATTTACCAATAAAAGAATCTTAATTAAACCTATCAGAGTTAGAAAAAGAGGCTCCCTTTATATAAATTAAATAGGCATAGACCCCTGATCCGGAATTCGCGTGGGGGTGAGGATTAACAAAACCTTTGCTCGTATTATAGGGGTAGTAGGACTGGGATAATTTGGTAGCTTTCTTATATACATAGAGTAGAGTAGGCACCTATAGACAAGACAATTTACATTTCAAAAATTCAAGAAATGACAGGTACTTTTTAACTAGATAAATATCTAATCTCCAAGTCATTAAAAAATAGGCTGTAGCTCAATGACTTATTTATTATGTATGACATTATTATAGGAATATAAATAAAAAGCGATTTTTTGTTCACAACAACTCCCTCTCTCTATTTTGGAGTAAGGATTTTGAATATTATATTAAAGAAAAGTGTTAGGCTGAGTTCCAATAGTAACGATTATACTATTTAATTAATTAAAATTTAAGTGTGCTTTGAACTTCCATCAGCCCCTATTTATCTGTTGAATCAAACCCAAATTCAAACAATCTCGATGGGGCGAACCCCTAGCTAAGGTCTTTCCCTCAAAGTCCTGCCTGCCCAAGATCCTAAAAATAACATAATGAAAATGTAAGTGACGCTCGTAAACCGAACGGATAACTTCCAATAGGAGTCAATTGCTTAAGGTAATTCATACTACAGCAGTAGTCTTTATTCATAGTCAGTCGATTCTAGTGCTACTTTGGGGTGTTCCGAACTAAGGAAGTCGTAAGCAGAGTGGATGGAGCATGTGAAATAAGAGGCGTCTGATGCCCTATAAAGTGGGTCAGTACAAGATTTTAGTAAGGACTTAGCAACCCGAGGCTAGGAGATTCTTATAATATGGACGACTTAACTTAACTCAAAGAAAACGAATAGAGCACCTTCTTTCAAACTTTTTGGAATTGAAGAAGAAAGGGGAAAACGGAGATCTTGGATATAAGATAACAGGACTCGAACCTTTGGGATTTGGCTAAAATTGCATTGCTCTCACATGGTTATATCTATTAATCAATGTCTTAATCATTTGGTATAAGCGCGTATACCTTTTTACTTAATAGACTAGATTATTGGAAGATATCCTTGTTTTTCTATTTAGATGATTTTACCTGACAATTGCTATACCCGTTATCTTTATTTTTTACTATCGAATTTGTTCGAGGATCCGTTATATTAATTTTGTTATAAAGGCCAACCTTACCTCATAATGACCATGGTTTTTCAATTCATTTGCAAGACAAGAAGTGCTATCACTATTAAAAGCAATAAATGAAACAAAAAATCCATCTGGAAGCTAGAAGAAGTCTAGGCAAACCCGAGAAAAGGAAAAACTCCCCTTAGACTACTTTTTTAGCCTGGATCTGTTCTACTATAAAACTTTACTCAGTAAAAGGGAGAATCATAGTCATAACTCGAGACAATACCCGCGGTTTTTACTTTAGTTATGAGTTTATTACGAAAGTAGAGCTCTTTTCATAGGGTATTAAAAAAAAACTACTTTAATATAAAAAACAATCTAAGCAAATATTAAGGGCCTTAGAGGAGTCTTTTTCTTGAATGTTTATGCTTTTTGGTAACACTCCTCGGTTGCTGAATTATCTTGACGAGTTCCCGATTGTAATAAACTAAAAATTTCTCGATAATTGGGCTACAAAGGAATAGATGGGGTGTCTAATCTACATAGGTATCGTAACCCCCTTCCGCATATGGAGCTTAGCTACCTTAGATTTGGAGCTTCGTCCAAAAGCATTAAATAGGTTATATGGAATACTCTTAGATAGAAGATTAAGTTCATTTAGCTATTATATATTTGAAATTAATTCGGTTCAGTATAGACAAGATGCTCTTTATCTCTATGTCTAAAAAGGAAGTACGCACTTGTCAAAGCGGGGATCCGCGCCCTAGAATGCTATAGGTTCAACTCGTGCCCATCTCAAAAGCTCGAGATCTTATTCCAAAACTTTAGGTTGGTTAAAAAAGAGAGCACTTCTATTCTACACTTTAAGTTCCCCCCTTTAGAAAGGGGGTATTTGCTATAGTTGTTTGTTCGATTCAGTATCAGCTATTAATCTAGCATATTTTAGAGGTTTTATTGATAACCCTAACCCTACTCACGTAATAAAGGATTACCTACCTTAGGAGAAGTAGAAGGATACCCATGCCCCTAAACTTTACAAGTAGAAACAATACCAAGTTAGATATTATTTACTACATACTTAGGTGCCTCCTAATTCTAGAGTAGATATAAAGTCTTGATACCCATGGGTCTCTCATGCGGTGTCCTGTAGGTATTTGCAAATAGTAGAAATAGTACATAAAAATCTTTGTCAAGTCCAGATTAAGGAAGAAAAAGGGCTTGTATTTGCCCTAGTACTTAAAAGGAATACCCATGCAAACCTATCAGGGAACTGTCCCAAAGGAGGGTTAAGGAAAGCTTCAATAAAAGGTAAATTTGGTAGATTTACATTTATATCTATATATATAGATTTTAAAGGGATTCCCTGTTGACACCGGACTTAGTAATCATACTGAAACGATTTTTCATACCAGGCCCTGTTTACTCCTCGGGAATCTTAGTAGATTGGTACTAGCTTATCGGGGGGCTTTTTCCTAGTTTAGCTGCAAAAAATTAGGGGATTACTCATTTGTCTTAGGGAAGCAAAGAACACCAACAGATAAAAGAATACTATAATATACATAATTTACAGAGCTAAACTCGAAAAAAGCAATTCATAATTTTATAAAATACGTCAACAATACCTAGTGATACCCACTATTCGGACATTCAGAAATAAACGATATATGCTTTTAGCTAAATCAAAGTGGGTTTGACCCGTGATAAAATTATGCACTCCCTTTACTTAGGTTTCTTATGGTGTTTTGAAAACCGAAGTAGAAAGCGGGCTTTGTCAAGTTATGTTTATTTTTAACCTGGATTTACTCAACAAGAAAAAGAAAATATATTAGGTAAATTTCTACAGAGTCCCGCATAGAGAAGACTCAATTTATACGCAATACCAACACAATAACAATGCCCTTATTAAGAAATAGAAGAGTGCATGAAGAGCGGAACAACACTATAAATACTAACGTCTCATCTCAATGAGAGGGGAACGGCAGTCAAGTAAAACAACAGAATAGATATGCTACGGGGGATTCGTGCCATAGCCCTGAGCTTGTTCTTAAAAAAGCTTAGAATCATACAGGTTATTCAGGCGACTCGTAAGGGGCACCATCAGGTAGGTACCAAGCGGCAATACAATTTAGTACTGATTGTGGGATTACTTCTGGCCAAGCAAGAGGATAGAGTCAAATACTATAGGCATATAAAGACCCAGGTTTTCGAGATAAACTTTTCCGTCATAGCCCTATTCTTTCTAAAAAAACAAAAATATAAGGGTTTTAATGATGGACTAATATTTCATAGTTTAATGTTGATATTCACTTAATCAGGGAACTCATATAACTTCTGCTCAATTAAGTGTATAGATTGATAAACAAACTATATGTTATGTAAGGCATCATAGTAGTACTCCCCCATACCACCAAGATTTTTGGACTTCCTTATGTATTAAATGAGGGGTCCCTTGTTATACCTTCACTATAAAGCTTCCCCTGGATAAGCTTCTTATGAGTAACTAAATTTAATATAGAACTTTGGGAACTTACTACCCAACTGTTGCTAGAAAAACATATATCATAATAGGTAGTAATTCAAGGACAATGAAGAAAAGGGCTCTCTTCCCTAATTCCTAAGAGAAACTTAGAATAATAAAATAAGTAACTTAGTATAATGGAATATATAGTTGAACAATATTTACTAGGCAAACTCGCTAAGACTTTGAAATAGTACTTAATCCCAACAAGGGGTGTTTTTATGTTTCGATAATAGTCAATATCTATATACATTAAAAGTTCCTATCAAATACAGAAGTTGAATCGTGCATAACGATAACGTAGAGTTCCAAGCACAAATAAAAGAATTTCCAGATCCCATTTCGAGCGAAGTCCTAATCACTATCCTCCTCTGTTACTCTAAAAAGACTAACTCCAAAAAGGACCCGGTAAAGGACTACCCCAGCTTTAGCCCTAAGTTTAGATCACAGAGTTTATCTTTTATAAGACTCGAAACTTTTCCTTTGCAATATCCAAGATTCTACCTAAACTCCGAAAAAGATAAGGAAGGGAACCCTTTTATTTAAAAGTTACAGATTATTGGATCCTAGTTTTCGGAAAAATATTCCTTAATTGTCTGCTAGGAAATTAGGGCTTATAATAGCACTTCGTTTGTCATCTTTCTAGTTCTTCCGCTATAAAGAAAAATGTTAGATTACAACCTAATATAATTTTTTACTAGAGTGGATTTCCACAGGATAGTAACCTTAGGTGGGCTATTGCTTTTTACCAAGGGGGAACCCGGCGCTAATGTTTTTGTCAAAGTACTTTTGATAGGGAATTTAACCCGTTCGATATTTGCTACAAACGGGAATCCTTTAAGAATAAGTACTCTCTGGCTGGTCCTTTAGGGATTAAAACGGAGCTTTTTAGACTTTCCGATGGAGCTGAAAACTTGTCCGAAAAAGAAGGACTCCGACCCGTTAATTAAGGTAAAAAAATACCTAGTGTTTAGATATTTAAAATCACTTATATAGAACACCATCTCCTTCCTTTCCTAATTACTAAAGCAAATTTTCAACAAAGTTACAGCTAACCTAACTAAGTCTTACTGAGGTTTTAAGGAAAACTTCTAGGTTAAAGCAATACCCTTCGTTGAGTCTGGTAACGGTTCAAAACGAAATAAAGTTTTATTATAATATTTTTATACATGGTGATCCTTTTTAGTGAGAAATAGAAATTCCATGTCTTGAGTTTTCTAGGTAACCCCGGTAAGATCTAACAAAACTGCCCTGTGCCATTAGATTTACCTTCGTTTTTTAATACGAATTATTAGCTTCTGAGCTTTGTAGTCATATAAGGATTGAGTTTCTTTTCTTTTAGCTTGAAGTGAAGTATCGAAGTTTGCTTAGTCTACTAATGTGCTGTAAGTTTTCAAGGGGCTCTCGTTAGTAATATTTAATATAAATAGAACTTATTCTACGGTAAAAAGTAAACGAATATACAAGTATCGTGTGCTTTTAACAGCAGCTACTCCAATAGGGTAAGTTTAAAGGATTTCTTTAAGGACAAAGCATCCCAAGAATTCTGAATAAATAAATTATAAAAAACCTACATTCAGTCTTCACTCCAAGCTTATGATGTAGCTAGCTAATCTTAATTCGTTATATATTTTTATATTGTTATCGAGTTTATCTAGCAAGGAAACGGGAGCTTTTAGCTTAGCTTTAAAACCTTTACTAAGGTTCCTGATTAGCATATTCATTAATAAAAGGAGTCTTTGCATTTATCTTAACTTATCCTTTATTAAACGTAGGGGTCCCTTGGTTTAGCCTCAATACATATTGCGTTCTTTTATACTAACAGAATCTAGACTAGAATTATTAAGTAAGTTTTTGCTCTAAAGATATTTTAGATAATAGAAAATTACTTGCATCCTGTTTTTTAAAAATATGGGGTTCAAGTCTCAGTAAAAGTGAATAAAAACTAAAACCTTGGATTATGCTATTCTAGGATTCCCTCTTCAAAATCTTTTGTGGTTCACAGCAATCCTCACCTGGAATATCCGTAAGGGGGTCCTCTTAAGATATTAATACCAAACCTTATATAGATTAGGTGCCGGTGCTAATGTAAAAATTTTACCTAAGAGTTTTATGTTCTGAGACTTAGTTGTACAGGTTCTTATGACCGAAATTGAAGTATTTACACCACTAAAGTTTTATAGGATTTCCTAACTCCTTTTTAGTGATATGGTACTTAACCATACAGATTTAATTTAGATAAAAGGAACCTAATTCACCTGTATATAAAGGATACCCTATAATACAAGTCGCGGGTTTGTGTGTGTGTGTGTAGCAAGAGGGTCAATCAATTTTAAAGAATATAACAATTTAGAAAGTTGTACCAAAAATTCTAATAAGTTAAAGATATTAGAGATTTAGAAGAGCAAATATAAATAGTAAAGAGTTTCTTAGCCCTGCTAAGTCCTTTTTTAAAACAAAGGGGTAGGAATTAGAAAAATAGGAGCTAATACTGAGGAGGGGGTTTTCAAATTAAAAATTATAGGCTTGCTACAAACAAAAGGAGTTAGCTCAGGCAGCCCAATATATACTGATACAATCCGTGTAATTTCTGATGTAAGTATGGACCAAACAAGAAGGGATAAGAAAACTCGTTCTATTTATATAACGACAAGCGCAGAATAGGTCCTTTTTATATATGATTCATCCAGTATGCGGGGTTACTCTAGATTGTAGCAAGAGCTTAAGGATCTCTTTCTCTCTAAGTTATTTTGAATTACCTTGTCTTTGCACTCTACAGCTTTGGGACTTGAACCCACGGTATTCTTTTAAACCCGACTTTGCTCTACTACCCCTGAGAGAGGCTATCTAACCATTTCTACAAGCTCTAATAACTCAATTCAGTATATAAGTATGGAGTAGATTTTATTGTAATAGTAATATTCTATTATTTAAGTGATTAGAAGTTCTCTATTATTTTTTTAGAAATAAAGATTAAGCTGTTCATATGAATAATCAAAGATATAAAAAGAATCCGGCATAAGTTTAAGGTTTTCAACCCGAGATGCTTTATTTCCTTGTTCCTCACCTAAGCTAGCTATTTTGAGTAAGAAAGGGTACTAATAGCCAGGGTTTATCTCTTAAGAAGAGTAAGCTACATAAGAAGTAAGGAATTAAGAACCAAGAGAGGCAAGCTATTCTTGGACATCAATCTGCTCTCCTTTAACGCAAAAAAGTTCCTGGACAACCTCAAAAAACTCAATATCTATAATAGCCACTGGGAAAGATGTACTTAAAAAATTGAGAATATTCTTTACTCACTCGTGAAAAGCGGAATACCCAAACTAAAACGAGAGATTCTTATAATCCTTCCCTACTATGTATTCTCTTGCCTTATACTTAGACCCCTTTTTAACCCCTAAGCAACTCACTTACCCTAAATAATAGGGCATTGAACCTTATCCGTAAGTATATAAATGAATTTCCGCTATATCTAGGAAAGCATAACAAACTTGAGGCCGAAGTATTTAAATAAACTCATAATGTATAACTTTGTTGATAGAACAGTGGATTTTTGACTGAGTAGTCAAAGGTTCAAATCAAAAAAGCGAGGTCTGTTGAATAAAAATGAGAGCTCTATTTAAGAAATGGACCCTTTAGCTAGACTCTAAGCAGTGTAGTAGTACCATATATAAGGGTATAAGCTAGACACAAGAGCTTCCTCGGAAAGAACTTTATTTAGTTTTTTGGTAATAATCAAAGGAGTCCGTGTTGACATGAATTTAGAGTAACCCTTTCAGAATTGCTTGATTTCAAAAGGGGTTGGCCATTCTACTAGCTCCTTTTAGACAAACCCTCGCTAAAATAAAAATGTAATTACCATACCTTATTCCCAGGAGCCCTAAATAAAGACTGTATGAGAGATCCTCAATTGTA